>JAGFNQ010005023.1:0-52546 GCA_024364735.1 Boesenbergia rotunda | reverse complement strand
GAGCTCCTACACCTTGACCTATTTGATTCACATGGAGCCAAGTCACTAAGTGGAAACCGATACTTCTTAGTGATAATTGACGACTACTCTAGGTTCACCTGGGTCAGGTTTCTAAAGACCAAAGATGAAACCCTGAACCTATTTAACAACTTTTGTAAATTGATTGAAAATCAAAATGATACCAAAATCAAAAGACTTAGGTCTGACCACGGGGGAGAATTCGAGAATCAAAGATTCGAAGAATTCTGCAAAGTAAATGGATATAAGCACGAATTTTCGTGTCCTAAAACCCCCCAACAAAATGGCATAGTAGAAAGGAAGAATAGAACCCTACAGGAAGCTGCTAGGGCTATGCTCAATGAATTTGACCTACCTAACCACTATTGGGCAGAAGCAATTAGCACAGCTTGCTATATCCAAAATAGGATTCTGCTTAATAAAAGGATTAATAAAACACCCTATGAACTTTACTATCATAGACTTCCAAACCTACACTATCTTAGAGTCTTTGGATGCAAAGTCCATATTCTTAATACCAAAGACTATCTTGAAAAATTCCAATCCAAGTCAAACCCAGGTATCTTTTTAGGATACTCTACAACAAGTAGAGCTTATAGAGTCTACAACAAAATAACTAAGAAAATTGAAGAAACAACCAACTTAATATTTGATAAAGAAACTTACCCAAAATCTGATAATTCTGACTTAGCTTCACCAAATACTGATCAAGAAGATAACTCTGAAACCCTAACTGAACCCTTTAATGACTTAACAATTGAACCAACTTCTGAATCAGTTGAACCAACCAATGAACCCAGAATTGAACTTATTGGACCAGCTGGACCTGAAGCTGAGCCAAGTACTAGAAAAACCAAGAAACCCAGACTCAGTCACCCAACTGACCAAATTGTAGGTGATCCAACCTTAGGAGTCAGAACTAGAGCTTCCTATAGAAATCTTAGTCAAATAGCCATGATTTCAAAGATTGAACCTAAGACTATTGAGGAAGCCCTACCTGATCCTGACTGGATCTTAGCCATGCAAGAAGAGTTAGCCCAATTTGAGAGAAACCAAGTCTGGGAGTTAGTACCTAAACCTAAGGGCAAATCCGTAATTGACACTAAGTGGGTATTTAGGAATAAGTTAAACGATCAAAGTGAAATAGTCCGAAATAAAGCCCGCTTAGTAGCTAAGGGATTCAGCCAAGTAGAAGGGTTGGATTATGATGAAACCTACGCCCCTGTAGCTAGACTTGAGTCTATTAGGATGTTACTAGCCTTTGCATCCCATAAAGGATTTAAATTATACCAAATGGATGTAAAGTCAGCCTTCTTAAATGGGCTTATTAAGGAAGAAGTTTATGTAGGACAACCCCCAGGATTTGAGGATATAGAAAAACCCGATCATGTCTACAAACTTAGTAAAGCCCTTTATGGACTAAAACAAGCACCCAGAGCCTGGTATGAAAGATTATCCAATTACCTGATCTCTAAAGAATTCAAACAAGGTCAAATTGACCCAACCTTGTTTGTTAAAATTTTAGAAAAGGATATATTTGTTGCCCAAATTTACGTAGATGATATAATATTTGGATCAACTAACTCTAAATTTCTAAAAGAATTTGTAACAATAATGGAAAATGAGTTTGAAATGAGTTTAGTTGGGGAACTCAACTTTTTCCTAGGGTTACAAATCAAACAAACTAAGGATGGAAATTATGTACATCAATCTAAATATGCTAAAGAACTAATTAAGAAATTTAAAATGGATAACTCTAAAAGTATAAGTACCCCAATGGCCACAAATGTGAAAATAGATAATGACCCTGATGGCAAACCAGTAGACCTAAAACTTTATAGAAGTATGATAGGAAGTCTACTATACCTTACAGCCAGCAGACCTGATATACTTTTTTCAGTAGGAATGTGTGCTAGGTACCAAACCTGTGCTAAGGAAACTCACTTAGCAGCCCTAAAAAGAGTTTTAAGATACATTAAGGGCACCCTAAATGTAGGGATTTGGTACCCTAGGACTTCATCCTTTAAGTTATCAGGATACTCTGATTCTGACTATGCTGGTTGTAAATTAGATAGAAAAAGTACAAGTGGAAGCTGTCAACTTTTAGGAAACAGCTTAGTAAGTTGGTGCAGTAGAAAGCAACACTGTGTTGCTCTATCCACAACTGAAGCTGAATATGTAGCCTTAGGAGAGTGTGTAGCTCAACTCCTATGGATGATGCACACCCTTAAGGACTTTCAGCTAGACTACAATCAGACCCAAGTCAATATTGACAATATTAGCTCAATTAACTTAACCAAAAACCCAATACAACATTCTAGAACCAAACACATAGAAGTAAAACATCACTTTGTAAGAGATCACGTAGCTAGGGGTGAAATAGTCCTTAAGCATGTAGACTCCAAGTCCAACCTAGCTGACATATTCACTAAACCCCTACCTGAATCTGAGTTTAGCTCACTAAGAAGGCAGCTAGGATTATGCTTAGTAGAATAGAATCATTTGGTTTTCACTTTAATTTTAAAATGTTTTAAATTGATTTTAAAATGGTGTTTATTTTAAACGTTTTCTTACTTAATCTTAAAAAATGTTACTTTGGTTTTAAAATTTTTTTCTTGACTTAGTTTTATTTCAAAAACTACCCCCTTCAAAACTAGGGTTTTCTTCGAAATGGACTTAGCCTAGGCTCTAACCCTAGAATTGCATGCACCTATAGATCTAGAAGCCAGCATCTCACAAGCACCTTAGGGTACTTTGAGTGATAACCTAGAAAGGGTTGAGATGCTTAGGTCTTTGCCTTAACTCAAGATGCTTTAAGTCAGTGCATCTGCAGAAGTTGGGGCACTAAATACAAACTGAACAGCAATCAGGTTAAGTGTCAAGTTTAGACAAATCTAACTTGAACAGCTCACTTAACTTGACTAACCCTAGCAAAAGCTACTGTTTATAACAGTTAGTAAGTAGCTAATTGGGTTAGACAGGTCCCTAAAGAGTTAACCAGACTTAGGTTCCAGTTTGATTCAGTACAGCAAAATGATTTAATTATTGCAAATATTTTTTTGCATTTTTTTTTGATATATGACAAAGGGGGAGAGTTGGAAAGGAAAGAGGGAAACCAAAAAAAAAAGTTTTTTTCAAATTTTTTTCCTTTATTCAAAAAGTTTAACCTCAAAGTTAGAAGCTTAAATTTATCCTGTAAAAATTTCTAAACTCTGAATTATTTCTAAGCTTAGTTTTTTTTGCTTAAAATTTCTAACTCTGAAGTGTTATTAATTTTTGCTCAAATTATTCTTTGAAATTTTTTTCTAAATCTGAAAATCTTCCTAAAGTCTGAAAATTTTCTAAGTCTGAAGTTTTTCCAAAACTGAAAATTTTCTAAGTCTGAAGTTTTTCCAAAACTGAAAATTTTCTAAGTCTGAATTTTTCCAAACTGAAATTTTCTAAGTCTGAAGTTTTTCCAAAACTGAAAATTTTCCAAAGTCTGAAATGTTTCTAAAACTGGAAATTTGTCTAAAGTTTTCTAAGCCTTCCAAACTTAGAACATCTTTTCGAAAAACTTAGCAGATTTCCCAACTTATTATCAAAACATGAAATCTTCTAAGTACTTAACTTACATCACCTATTTTTGAAAAACCTAGGGGGAGATTTCTTCCAGGGGGAGGGAATCTAACTTAGGATTTCAATTTCAGCATTTTTTTCCCTTAACTCTTTGAACTAGGTTGCCATATATCAAAAAGGGGGAGATTGTTGGTGCAGATTGCACCCAAGTCAAACCTGTGTTTTGATATTGGCAAAAGGGTTCAAAAGTTAAGGGTTACTTGTTGTTTAACAAGTTTCTTGAGTGTACAGGAAAAGCCCTAGCGAAGGAATGCTAGGCACTGGCGAAGGACTGCCAGACAGGAAAAGCCCTAGCGAAGGAATGCTAGGCACTGGCGAAGGACTGCCAGACAGGAAAAGCCCTAGCAAAGGAATGCTAGGCACTGGCGAAGGACTGCCAGAATGGACGAGCCCTAGCGAAGGAATGCTAGGCACTGGCGAAGGGCTGCCAGAAGAAAAGACCTAGCGAAGGGCTGCTAGGCACCAAGCGAAGGGCAGCTTGGTAACTCAAGACCTGGCGAAGGACTGCCGGGCAAAAGTCCAACTGGAGGATCCGGTTGGCACCAGGTAAATTCTCCCGAGAGGAGTAGGTGAGGACGCGTTCCCCTTGAGGGAACATTAGGCGTCGGTTCGACCTAGGGCTCCATTTTGGAGACCAAAGTCAGAACCAAGACAGCTAAGGCTGTATAAAATAATAATATAATTGTTATTTGGACTAACCCTGGATGCAGGATCGAAGGACTGAGTATCTGCAGCTCAAGAGCCTCAAAGGAGTGAGGCAGAAGCTGAGCAGGGGCCCCGGACGATCCGGGCGCCCCCAAGGTCAACCCAAGTCTGTAAGAACCTCAACGCGCTTCGCCCCGCTTGTCGGGGCGCCCCACGTGTCGCGGGCGCCCCCACTGCCAGCTGCCGAAGCGCATCCCTGCGAACGCGCTTCGCCCCGCTTGTCGCGGGCGCCCCGCGTGTCGCGGGCGCCCCCACTGCCAGCTGCCGAAGTGCATCCCTGCGAAGCCGAGGAGATGAGGCTTTGACCGGTCAATGCGGGCGCCCCGAGCCATCCGGGCGCCCCGGTCAAACCGGATCCCGAGGATAAGGGGATCAGACGGCGACCGAGCAACAACCGGATCTGCTGCCACTTGGGGGGGCGCCCCCGTCGACCAGGGCGCCCCCAGGCCCTATATAAAGGGCCCTCAACCTCCTTCTTCAGAGCATCAATTACTGCGACGCTTCCACGCTCTTCTGCTTCCACGACACGCTCCAGAACTCTTTCAACTCGAGCTAACGACGTCCTGCTGCTCCAACACTTCGATCTACACCGGACGTCGGTAACGAAGAGCTTAATTAAGTTTACTAGGCTGATTCTGTAATACTTTTATTGTAAACTTTCTCGAACGTATAGAATTGCCCGCAGAAAACGGTCAACGACCGTGGGCCTTGGAGTAGGAGTCGACACAGGCTCCGAACCAAGTAAAACGACCGTGTTACATTGTTTTTGTGTCTTATTTCCGCTGCGCACTTACTCTTTTTAAATCCGAACGATTTGCGACATTCACCCCCCCCCCCCCCCTCTCTCGCAATTCTCGATCCAACAGAGGCTTTTGTCTCTTTGGCTTCCCTTCATTAAAACCAATAAAGAGCACATCTTCTTATGTGACTCTTCATCTTCTCTTCATTCAATGAAGAGAGATTTTCCCCTTTTCCTTTATTATTAACTCATTAAACACTTTAATGAATGAATATCTCATAAGTTCTCGACCAGGGCTCCCAAGCTCTCGACCAGGGCTCCCGACCAAGTCTCCCGAGCTCCCAGCCCAAGCTCCCGACCCGAGTCTCCCGACCAGGTCTCCCGAAGCATTGTGTCCTTAGTGTGTGACCCAATAGGTTCTCGACATGTTGGCAATGTGCCTAAACTGCTTTAGACACATAAGCAATGAGCGACATCTAGCAATGCATCATTGCTACCCAAGTAACAAGAAAAGTCGAGATCCGACTTAACCTTTGTGACTATGATCATATATGACCTTATCCTTCTAGCCTCGATATCTAGATTGACCAATGAGGCATAGACCGTGTCATCCTCGATCAATCTTTGTGTTTCTTGATCCCCGAGTAGACTCACTCAAACAAATGAGCTCAATATCTCATACTGACTCATTTGAGCATGACCATGCGTTTTAGTAGTCTTACTTGATTAAGAGGCCCACAGATATCACTCCTGTCATATGGGAGGGATAGATACCATCTACATCACTCACATCCCTCTATATAATTTATTATATACCCAGTGATCGCTTTTATAGTCCACCCTGTTACGGGTGACGTTTGACGATACCAAAGTACATAGTTCCTTATGTAGGGAACCATAGTGACTTCAGGTCTAAGGACTATTCATACTAATAGTCACATGAGAATGTTTATGACACTCATATGACAATCTATGAAACTTTCTCATGGCGGGTCAATTCAGTACACATTCTCTAATGTATACCCATGTGTCTATTGATGCAGTCTGACCCTGATTGTTATTTTGGTGTTGACACCGATTTTAGTTTAGGTTGATGTTGATGATTATAATTATGGTTAAGTCCTGATCAGGGATTAGGCATGGTATGGAAAATCCTAGCTTGGAGGGCTAGGTGTTGGAAAATCCTAACCTGGAGGGTTAGGTGTGGAAAATCCTAACTTGGAGGTCTAGGTGTTGAAAAGTCCTAATTCGGAAGGGTTGGGTGAAAATTCCTAGCTTGGAGGGCTAGGTGAAAAGTCCTAACTTGGAGGGTTAGGTGAAAAGTCCCAACTTGGAGGGCTAGGTGAAAAGTCCTAACTTGGAGGGTTAGGTAAAAAGTCCCAACTTGGAGGGTTAAGTGAAAAAGTCTTGGCTTGGAGGGTCAGGTCCTAGCTTGGAGGGCTAGGTCTGGAAAAGTCCTAATTTGGAAGAGTTGGGTGAAAAGTCCTAGCTTGGAGGGCTAGGTGAAAAGTCCTAACTTGGAGGGTTAGGTGAAAATTCCCAACTTGGAGGGTTAGGTGAAAAATCCTTAGCTTGGAGGGCTAAGGTGGATGAAATCCTAGCTTGGAGGGCTAGGTTTAAGTCCCTGGATCGGTCTGGTGACCGATTAGGGAAGTTGGCACGCTGCTCGTTCGTGGATCGGTCTGGTGTCCGATCCAGCAATGACTGATCGGTCTGGTGACTGATCAGGGAGCGCATAGTGAGGTTGGGAACCTACTGTGTGGCTCCTGATCGGTGTAAGTTGGATCGGAAAAGCACAAGTGGGGGCTGCCAATCCTAGGATCATCTCTAGTCAGTTGGTCAAGTCGGAAGCAACATTGTGTTGCTCTCTCCACGACCGAGGCAGAATATATCGCCATGGGAGAGAGCGTATCACAATTGTTGTGGATGATTCACACTCTAGAGGACTATGGATTGAGTTATAAAAGTGTGCAAGTGTTGTGTGATAACATTAGCACAATTAACCTAACCAAGAATCCAGTCCATCATTCTAGGACCAAACATATTGAAGTGCGTCACCACTTCATTAGGGATCATATTGCTAGGGGAGATATTGTACTCTCACATGTAGAGTCCAAGTCAAACCTCGCTGACATTTTCACTAAACCACTCCCTGAAAATGAATTTAGTTTCCTAAGAAGGGAATTGGGTATGTGTCGCGCTTCTTAGTTTTCAAAATGCATTCAAAACCCTTCATGATTATTTCTAATAGTTGGGATACAATTGGGTAACTTTGGGGACATCTCACACAAACTATAAGGCTTACCAAAACGTTTTTGTTTGCTAGAAATGGGTTGAGATGTTAGGATCAACTCAATTTCTCAAAATGTCAATGCATCCCTTGAGAAATTAAGTTGACGAGATAAAAATCACTTCGGTGACCAAGTATGGGGAAAACCAATGCATAACACATGTGTATTTGGCTCCATGATCATACTTGGACATTCCAATCGAGGAAACTTGATTGGAAACTTGAATTTGGCACAATCTTGTTTGAATTTGATTGAATGATTGTTGATTGAGTTTGACTCCACTTGGGTGGAGCAAAGTGATTGTTGAACCTATAAGGTCCTTTGATCCTTGTTCAGGGATCAATCATAGTCAAGGGGTCACTTCCAAGATCGATATCATTCATCAGATCTTGTCAAAAATCACTTGGAAGTCTGAAACTGAAAGATTCAGATTGTATCAGGCAATATCAGGAACCCAGATCGGTCGCTGGACTCATCAGGAGTAGGGCTGATCGGTCCCCGGACCGATCTGGCTCTCTCTTGTTGTGATCGGTCCGCAGACCGATCAGAGGGGTCACAGAGACTTAACGAAATTCTGACCAAACATTCTGTGCTAGCCTGGATCGGCCCCCGGACCGATCTGGTACCCTGTGGTGATCGGTCCACAGACTGATCAGAGGGCTTCCCGAATATCATCCGATCCTACTGTTCGCTTCCTGATCGATCAGCCGATCGATCAGGAGCCTGCCTGATCGGTCACCCATCCGATCAGGACCAGGCCAGTCCGATCAGGCCAGAGCCTGATCGGTCTGGGCGCTCTCAGATCGAACGGTGATCCGTTCAATGACATTAAAGTCTGGTTGGTGGACCGATCCACCAACCGATTAACTCCTCCAAAACCTCTCATTGCCGAACCCTAGCGCCGAAAACTCCCCCTTGCGCTTCTTCATCCCATGCGAGGGCCTTCCTCATCTCCTTTTTCCTCTTGCGAGTGAGCGTTTGTGTGCGCGCGTGCGGTTCTGAGAAGAGTTCCTACGAGCTCTTCCTTCTCTCTCGCTGAAGGGTTTTTGCGTTCATCTCTTGCGCCGAGAGCTTCTCCTGCGCAAGCCTTTTCTTCCAGATTTCAGGATCTCCATCACACATCTTCAATGGCACCTAAGTAAGCATTTTTGGTTAATTTCATTTTGGATCAGTTCATGGATTGTGTATTTAGGGCTAACCATGTTTTGGTATTGTGCCGTGACCTCCTGTTTTGGCCGTGACCCATATTTGCCTGACCTACCTTTGATCAATTCTACCTTATGCTTACTTGATTATTTCTCCTATGATTGAATCTTGGTCCTTGATTAAACTATGTTCTTATGATCAATTTCACCTTATGGTCACATGATTATTGTGTCATGATAAATCTTGGGTCCTTGATTAATCCATGTTCATATGATCAATTCGCTCTTGCTCAATTGACTTAAATCATGTGCATGATCTATTCCAATCTTTAGAAAGTCATCTAAGGGAAAGGAACCAGTGGAGGAAAGCTCAAAGGGCAAAGGCCCTTCATCATCTACACCTCCTTCGAGACCTCCTCCACCTCCATCACACACTAGATTTCAAAACATTCATTATGCTCTAGACTTCCAATGGCATAACTTCAAACTCATGCCATGTCGGACTGTTGACCAAACCTTCATCTATGAACATTGTCCAACAGTAAGACAAATCATCGAACACTATGAACTTCAATCCATTCTTTTTCTCGAAAGGCCAATCAACGTTGATTTGGTCTCTGAATTCTATAATAACATGGTCAGTGGTGAGGGCACGGGGTGGAAGACCCGTGTTGCCAGTGTCGATCTTGATTTTACTCTATCAGCCTTCACTGCATTTCTTGGTTGCCGTCGTTCCGAGAACAAATTCTCACTCTACCCTTATCCTCCTGATCCTCTTCCGGTTCCCTTTGCTGGAGTCACTCCTGACTCCATCTATGAGTATTTTCTAGGCCATCCCAGGCCAAGGGGTTCCGATGAGCACGCCTGTGATTTTCCCACATTTTATGCTCTCCATCTTTCCCCCATAGACTATGTTTTGTTTAAGACCATTACTAACTGTTTCCTCACGACTACTTCGAAACATCTAGATAAACTTCACTCCTTCCACTGCTTGATGCTCTACGGGATGCACCAGCAGTTAGACTTTGACCCAGTGACTTCCATCTACTTCTCCATCATAGTCCATAGTCAGAGGTATGGTCAGACCGTCTACATGCCGTTTGGCCATATCATTACTGCTTGGCTGCAGTCCGTAGGTATCGATGTTTCACAGGGCCGCATTGTGCCCATGGTTCGACAGGATTGCCGCTTGGATCGTCGCATGCTCGCTCAGTCCGGCATTGTTGTCGGGCCGCAGGGGCTAAGGTGGAAGGTTCGGAGACGTGTGGGGGAGTTACCAGGAGCATCCCATGCTCAGTAGCGGCCCGCTGTTATAGAGGATTACGATGAGTGGGCTCCTGACCTCCTCTGGCAGGTTGCGGAGCTAGAGAGGATGCTGCAGCACGAGTTACATATTTCTGAGCTCTGGCGACAGGAGGTCAGCTCAGAGTTTCAGTCTTTCGATCGCCGTCTCGATGCTCTAGCATCTGATGTCTCTGAGATCAGCGCACTACAGGACATATGATATGAGGAGTGGTATCATCATACGTTTCCTGGTGGTGCGTCCCCCAGCAGCCCTACGCCAGGGGATGTGATATATATTGCTGATTCTTCAGACGATGACCACGCAGGGGATTGATGACATTGACTATTATGATGAGTGTCATAATTGATTGTACTCAGTTCTTTTGAGATGTTTTGACTTTGATGTGATATGATGCATCTGATATGTTGCATGTATTTTCTATTTGCCTTATCATGTTTAGGATGTTGGCTTATATGTGCTCCCATGATTACTCTCTGCTTGTATGCCTCATTCTATATTATTATGCATGCTATGATTTTGCTTATGATGCCTTGCCCATATGATACATATGTCTGTTTTGCCATGCCTTATCTTTGTCATATGTATTCATATGTTTGTCAAAATAATTCAAATCATATCTTTGTTGTTTTGGGAAACCCCTAGGGTTGAGGGGGAGTATGGTTAAACTTAACAACCCCTCTAGACTCTTTTCGGTGTTCGACAAAGGGGGAGAGTGTTGGTTGGTTAAGTTTGGGATGATAATGTTGTAGGGGGAGGATCCTGATTCCTCTAAGTTTGGGATGATAATGTGTAGGGGGAGGATCCTCATTCCCCTATGATTCTGAATTTGAGAAAATTGATTGGGAATCCCTAAACTTAAAATCGGGTTGTCAAACAACAAAAAGGGGGAGATTGTTGATGTAGTCTGACCCTGATTGTAGTTTTGGTGTTGACATCGATTTTAGTTTAGGTTGATGTTAATGATTATGATTATGGTTAAGTCCTGATCGGGGATTAGGCATGGTATGGAAAATCCTAGCTTAGAGGGCTAGGTGTTGGAAAATCCTAACCTGGAGGGTTAGGTGTGGAAAATCCTAACTTGGACGGCTAGGTGTTGAAAAATCCTAATTCGGAAGGGTTGGGTGAAAATTCCTAGCTTGGAGGGCTAGGTGAAAAGTCCTGACTTGGAGGGTTAGGTGAAAAGTCCCAACTTGGAGGGCTAGGTGAAAAGTCCTAACTTGGAGGGTTAGGTGAAAAGTCCCAACTTGGAGGGTTAGGTGAAAAAGTCCTGGCTTGGAGGGTCAGGTCCTAGCTTGGAGGGCTAGGTCTGGAAAAGTCCTAATTCGGAAGAGTTGGGTGAAAAGTCCTAGCTTGGAGGGATAGGTGAAAAGTCCTAACTTGGAGGGTTAGGTGAAAAATCCTTAGCTTGGAGGGCTAAGGTGGATGAAATTCTAGCTTGGAGGGCTAGGTTTAAGTCCCTGGATCGGTCTGGTGACCGATCAGGGAAATTGGCACGCTGCTCCTTCGTGGGTCGGTCTGGTGACCGATCCAGCAATGACTGATCGGTCTGGTGACCGATCAGGGAGTGCACAGTGAGGTTGGGAACCTACTGTGTGGCTCCTGATGGGTCTGGTGACCGATCAGGGAGCAAGCCATTGCCTCATTGCTTTGCTCCTGATCTGTCCGGTGAGCGATCAGGGAGCAAGCAGCTTCCTCACTGCCTTACTCCTGATCGGTCTGGTGACCGATCAGGGAGCCCACAGTGAGTTGAGTTCTCCCGCTGATCAGTTCGTGAATGGTTCGGTAACCGATCAAAGACTTAGGATTTGATTTCCGCGGTTACTGTTCACTCAGACGTGGACCGATAGGCTTGAGCCTGATTGGACAGTGTCTGTCCTAATCGGTCTGGTGACCGATCATGCTTCACTCTGATCGGTCTGGTGACCGATCAGGCTTGTGTCGCCGCAAGAGCTGGGAGTCCCAGTAAAGCGGTGGATTGGTCTGGTGACCGACCCACGAACCCTGGATCGGTCCGGTGACCGATCACTTTAATTCAAAATGCACTGTCAGACGTTCTGATCACGTCTGAACGTATCCGATTCTCTGCGCTTAACATCTGATACATGATTTTCTACTTGATATGCTGTGCTAACACTCTGATTGAGCTGCAGGTGACAGGGAAGGATTCAAACACTCAGGGAGAGTCAATGGAGGCCTTTCGTTGGAGCAGGTTTGTCCGTTTTCCATCTCAGGTTGCAACGGACACTGGCGCCGGCTGGAGCTGCTGACTGGGGCTGGTCTGAGGGAAGCTCAGGGAGTCCAAAAGAGTTCAGTGGTGGTTGGTGCTTGCAGGAGAGCAGCTGGAGGCTGCAGTGAGGTGGCGTCACCTGGTGCTCAGTGGAGAAACAAAAGGGCGTAGAAGAGCAGATACGAGAGTTCGCTGAAATAAACTTCTGGCTTAGTTCTTACTGCGCGCTTGTGTTCTCCACATTTTTCTTGTGTATTCTGAAGCTTCATCATCTTGAGCAAGCATATGCAATTAGTGAAGCAACCATCCCTTACTTGAGTGCTTGGAGGAAGGAACAAGAGGCTTTGAGTCCAACAGCGAGAAGACACGGAGAAAGGGTTCTTGCGTGAGATTGTCACTGGGTGGAGCTCGGGAGAAGCTTGCTGTGTTCTTGTCTGTGCTAAGTGCTAAGTAAGATCTTTCTTGTGTTTCATTGTGCTTAAAACTATATCCTTGATTGAAACGTTGTGGAGAGGTTACTCCACCGAGAAGGAGGTTGCTTTCTATCCGGATTTTCCGGGGCTTGATCTGCCGACGATCAAGGGATCGCCCACCTTACGGGCACGCCAAGGAGTAGGGGCAAGTTATCCCCGAACCTTGTAAATCCTCTTGTTAGCGTTCTTGTGTTTGCTCATAGTTTAGGGTTTTGATTTTCTGCATACTTTGTTTCTATTCTTTCCGCTGTGCTACTAAACGGTTTAAGTGCAGAATTTTGATAAGTGCTAAAGTTCAAGTGATTGGCTATATTCACCCTCCCTCTCTAGCTATCCGAGTTCCAACAGTGTCAACTTGATATCACATATCCATGACTTGTGAGCTCAAGTCATCAATTGACCTACATGCTAGTCTCCATGCATTAATATTGTCCTTGAATATTAATGCTTGACTAGGAATAGTTTAGTGTAGTGTTCTCTACAATATCTCACTATCGATTCAACCAATCGATATAATGTAGATAAGAACCTACTACTCAAGGACATTATTATACTTAGTTATTTGGCACAAGTATAAAGTAACTATAATAACCAAACATGTTTTTATTAATGATAGAATATGATACAAAAAGTCTCTAGTCAATCATCATATTATTGGCTCTAGGGCACCTACTAATAGCCCGGCCAGGAATTGCTAAAATCATACTGCCTCGTGGTGCTGTGGATGCCCGAGGTGAGTAGGCCTGTCCGTGATGCTGCGGATGCCCGACCAGGAGCTGCTAAAACCCTACTGCCTTATGATGCTGCGGATGCCCGAGGTGAGTAGGCATGGTTGTGGTGCTGTGAATGCCCGACTAGGAGCCGCTAAAACCCTACTACCTCACGGTGTTGAGGATGCCCGAGGTGAGTGGGCCTGGTCATGGTGTTGCAGATGCCCGACCAGGAGTTTGTAAAACCCTAATGCCTTGCAGTACTGTGGATGCCCGAGGTGAGTAGGCCTAGTCATGGTATTACGGATGCCCGACCAGGAGCTGCTAAAACCTACTACCTCGTGGTGCTGCGGATGCTCGAGGTGAGTAGGTCAGGCCATGGTGCTTCAGATACCCGTCCAGGAGCTACTAAAACCGTACTGTCTCGCGGTGCTGTGGATGCCCAAGGTGAGTAGGCCTAGTCGTGGTGCTGTGGATGCCCGACCAGGAGCTGCTAAAACCCTATTGCGTCGCGGTGCTGTGGATGCCCGAGGTGAGTAGGCCTGGCCATGGTGCTGTTGATGCCCGACCTGGAGCTGCTAACATCCTACTGCCTTGCGTTGCTGTGGATGCCTGATGTGAGTAGGCCTGATCGTGGTGCTGTGAAATCCCGACTAGGAGCTGCTAAAATCCTACTGCCTCGCGGTGCTGCGGATGCTCTAGGTGAGTAGGACTAGCCGTGGTGCTGCGGATGCCCGACCAGGAGCTGCTAAAACCCTACTCCCTCGCGGTGTTGTGTATGCCCGAGGTGAGAAAGTTTGGCCGTTGTGATGCGGATGCCCTGCCAGGAGCTGATAAAACCCTACTACCTTGCGGTGCTACGGATGCTCGAGGTGCTGCTAAAACCCTACTGCCTCACGGTGCTGCGGATGCCGGATGTGAGTAGGCCTGGCCGTGGTGCTGTGGATGCCCAGCCAGGAGCTGCTAAAACCCTACTGCCTCGTGGTCTTGCGGATGCCCGAGGCGAGTAGGCCTGGCCCTGGTGCTGCGGATGCCCGGCCAAGAGCTGCTAAATCCCTACAGCCTCGCAGTGTTGAGGATGCCCGAGGTGAGTAGGCCTGGTCGTGGTGCTGCGGATGCCCGGCCAAGAGCTGCTAAAACCCTACTGCCTCGCGGTACTGCGGATGTCCGATGTGAGTAGGCTTGGTCGTGGTGATTCGGATCCCCGACCAGGAGCTGCTAAAACCTTACTACCTCACGGTGCAGCGAAAACCCAAGGTGAGTAGGCCTGGCCGTGGTGCTTCGGATGCCCGTCCAAGAGCTGCTAAAATCGTACTGCCTCGCGGTGCTGCGAATGCCCGAGGTGAGTAGGCTTGGTCGTGGTGATGCGGATGCCTGACCAGGAGCTTCTAAAACCCTACTACCGCACAGTGCTACAGATGCCCGAGGTGAGTAGGCCTGGCAGTGGTGCTGTTGATGCCCGGCCTGGAGCTGCTAAAATCGTACTGCCTTGCGGTGCTGTGGATGCCGGACCAGGAGCTGTTAAAACTCTACTACCTCGTAGTGCTGAGGATGCCCGAGGTGAGTTGTCCTGGTCGGAGTGCTGCGGATGCTTGACCAGGAGCTGCTAAAACCCTACTGCCTCGAGGTGCTGTGGATGCTCGAGGTGAGTCAGCCTAGTCATGGTGCTACTGATGCCCAACCAGTTGCTGCTAAAATCCTTCTGCCTCGCGGTGATGCGGATGCCTAAGGTGAGCATACTTGGCCGTGGTGCTTCGGATGCCCGGACAGGAACTTCTAAAACCCTACTGCATCGCGGTGCTGCGGATGCCTGACTAGGAGCTGCTAAAACCCTACTACCTCACGATGCTGAGGATGCCCGAGGTGAGTAGCTTGACCGTGGTGCTGCGGATGCCCAGCCATGAGCTACTAAAACCCTACTGCCTCGTAGTGTTGCAGATGCCCGAGGTGAGTAGGACTGGTCGGGGTGCTGCGGATGCCCGACCAGGGGCTGCAAATGTCCTTCTACCTCTAACCATGACCCCACAGAAGGACTGTGGGCATACGGAGGGGATGGAAGCCTAGCATGTAGGCAACGAGACATAGAGGAACACCCTCGGTTAGTGAAAACAAGCAAGCATGATGTTTAACCATTGCGAGAATACCCTCAACACATAGGTAACAAGTTTCCTTTTACTTATGAGTAGGGTGAATGAAAGGATAACATCTGAAGGACATACAAAATGTAAACGCATATGGTCGATATAATTATTAAACCTCGCCGAGGAGGTCGCACCTTCGTTCGGGCTCTCCTCCATTGCCTTGGCCTCTCCGTATGGCCACCGAGCTAGGAGCCATCTCCTTATGGCTGTCGAGTTAGAAGTCATCTTCTAGTGGCTATGACCTCTTGGGTCGTAGTTGGAAGTAATGCCAGCTCTGAATGCAGAAGCAAATCGTTCAATTCCGGATATGTTTTCATAAGAGGCCACAGAATAAAAGGAGACAAGACATGTGTTTCAAAGAGGAATATCCTCATATTACACCTGATGAAGTTATGCAAAAGTTCTTTCATTTCTGTTAGATAATTATAAGGAAAGTACATGAAGGAAAAAACAAGTGAGAAATAAAAAATGGAAAGACACATGGCACATGTTGGGGAGAAACTCCTACAGTTCCTTATCTTCAGGCGGGAGCTCATCCCAAATATGGCCAACACTCATGAGCTCAGGTCTGTGTCTGGTTTTAGTAGCTAGGCCTTCTGGAGCTAATTGATGGCACCATTGAAGCCCTGTTTCAGGAGCTTCCGAACTTGCCCAGCCAGAATGTCGCCAAATTCATAGGACTCCAGAAACCTGGCCTTGAACTCTGCCTCGGTCTCTTTCAGTTAGAATACCTCGTCAGCCTTGTAATTTTGCAATTCAGCCTCGGTTTCATCCTTGGTAGCCTTCAGTTGGGCCACCTCAAAAGTCATTCGGTCTCTATCTTCCAAGGCTTTCTTGAGCCTCTCTGAGGTGGCCGAGACCTTTGCATTGGCCCAGGCGATGTCCTCCTGAAGGTCGGTCGTGTGGGCAACTGCTACCTTTACCATAGCTTCCTTCTGGGCTAGCTAGTTTGCTTGTTCATGTATCCAACCATTGAGGCTTCCGTCGAAGACTCCAGAAGTTGGATGTCCCCTGATAGCTTCTTCTCCCGAGCCTGAAGTTTATCCCGCTCTTGGGCCAAAGTGCACAAGTCATTTGAGAGGGCAATGACCATCACTGACATCAGGCGCTCCCGATGGCGAGAGTTGTGCAGGACTGACTCTAAGGCTAGCAGAGATTCCAGTTGATGCTCTACTTTAACCCTGAGAGCTCTGTTGACCTCCGCCTGCATGAGGCCCCCTCTGTAGGCTTGATAGGCCTCGGCCTCCACTGTAGATGCTCGGTGAATTAGATGCTCAATCTCTCACCGGGAGTATAATTGGTGGTCGGCAGAGAGGCAGTCTTGAGCGGCCTGCCACAACGTATAAGGGTTAGAAAACATGAACAAGGGTAATCCAAAAAAGTGAGAACCATTACCTTTAGGAGGGACTCATGTAGGTTGGCCAGAGGTTCGACCGAGGCACGCAATGTTGGATCGAAGTAAATCGATAGAGGGGGGGGGTGAATATCAATTGAAAATTTTCGGACAATTAAGAGAAATTACGCAGCGGAAAGAGTAAAACAAAGTCGCTAACACGGTTTGTTTAACTTGGTTCGGAGTCGCGGTCGACTCCTACTCCAAGGCCCACGGTCCTTGACCGTTTACGATGGGCAATTCTATATTCGAATAATGTTAACAATTTGGAGTACAGATATAGAATTAAAAAAAGGTTACAACACTTAAAAAAATTTAAGCTGTTACCGACGACCGTAGTGGATGGAATTTCGGAGCAGTGGGTAGTCGTCGGCGCGTTAATCGCGAGTGCGAAGCGTGTCGGAGCGTAGCGCTTGAGCGAAAGTGTTGAGAGCGAGATTTGCAAGTTGTGTCGAAGCCTTGGGGGTGAACCCCCTTTTATAGTGGTTAGTGGGGTGCCTGTGTTGAAGGTGTTGGGAACGAGATGGCTAGAGAGGGGGGGTGAATCTAGTCAATCACAATTTTTTGCTCTTTGATACTTCTGCGTGATCAGATTAGTAGTAGCGGAAACAAAAACACAGAAGCAGAAATAAAGAACAGACAGCAAAACCCAAAGGGAAGCAAACCGACGCTAACACCTCGATATACTAGGTTCGGGGATAACTTGCCCCTACTCCTTGGCGTGCCCGTGAGGTGGGCGATCCCTTGATCGTCGGCAGATCAAGCCCCGGTGAACCCGGATAAGATAGAGCCTCCTTCTCGGTGGAGAAACCTCTCCACAGATCTCACGGATGATATAATTTGAGTACAGGAGATCACACAAGAAGGAACACTCACAAAGCTCTCACAGGAATGCAACAAGATCGCTTAAGCACAAAGCAACAGAGAGCACGAACACAGCCCAGCCAAACTTCCCAAGTTTTCTGTCTTGTTCGCCCCTGCTTCCAGCTTCGCCACTTAAGCTCTGCTCACCATCACAAGCTTCATCAGCATCCACTGCGCCAGCCTGAACCCACTGACCTCCCTGAGCACTCAGTCCACTGAAGACCTCCTCTCCAGCTGAGCCTCCGTCAGTCGCCAGCTGCGTCAGTTGCCCGTTGAAACCTGAGAATGAGAAACAGCCAAACCTGCTCAACGGAAAGCCTCCCATTGACCCTCCTTGAGTGTTTGAATCACCTGCTATCACCTGCACACTCCAACAGAGGCTTAGCAATGCATATCAAAACATATCAGCAATGTATCAGAGAATCGGCAGTGAAAACAGACGCGATCAGAGCTTCTGACAGCGTATTTGAATTAAAGTTCTGCGCCTGATCGGTCACCAGACCGATCCACTGCTTCGCTGGGATTCCCAGCTCTCGCAGCTATACACGCCTGATCGGTCACCAGACCGATCAGGGTGAAGCCTGATCGTTCACCAGACCGATCAGAATGAATCCTGATCGGTCACCCAGACTGATCAGGGCAGATGAACAGTAATTTTTTAATCAGATCCAAGATCCCTGATCGGTCACCGGACCGATCCAGGACTTTGATTAGCAAGGGAACTCAACCTCACTGCTCGCTCCCTGATCGGTCACCAGACCAATCAGGAGCCAATCAATGGGTGAAACGCATACTCCCTGATCGGTCACCAGATCGATCAGGAGCAGCACAGTAGGTTCCCAACCTCACTATGTGCTCCCTGATCGATCACCCGACCGATCAGTCATCGCTGGATCGGTCACCCGACCGATCCACGAAGGAGTAGCATGCCAAAATCCCTGATCGATCACCAGACCGATCCAGGGACTCAAACTCAGCCCTCCAAGCTAAGTTTCCATCCACCTTAGCCCTCCAAGCTAAGGATTTTCCATCTAACCCTCCAAGTTGGGAATTTGCACCTAACCCTCCAAGTTAGGACTTTTCACCTAGCCCTCCAAGCTAGGACTTTTCACCCAACCCTTCCGAGTTAGAACTTTATCCAACCTAACCCTCCAAGCTAGGCACCTGACCCTCCAAGCCAGGACTTTTTCACCTAATTCTCCAGGATGGGAATTTTCACCTAACCCTCCAAGTTAGGACTTTTCACCTAGCCCTCCAAGCTAGGACTTTTCACCCAACCTTTCCGAATTAGGACTTTTCCAACACCTGGCTTCACTCACCAGGACCCGGCTTCACTCACCGGGATTTCCAACACCTGGCTTCACTCACCAGGACCCGGCTTCACTCACCGGGATTTCCAATCACCTGGCTTCACTCACCAGGACCCGGCTTCACTCACCGGGATTTCCAATCACCTGGCTTCACTCACCAGGACCCGACTTCACTCACCGGGATTTCCAATCACCTGGCTTCACTCACCAGGACCCGGCTTCACTCATCGGGATTTCATGCCCAGTCCCTGACCAGGACTTAATCCACATTCATTCAACCAAACTTAAATCATTGTCAAACACCAAAACAACAACTGGGCCAGACTGCATCAACAATCTCCCCCTTTTTGTTGTTTGACAACCCGATTTAAGTTTAGGTATCAATCAATTGAAGTCCGTTCAATTCTCATAAGGGAATCATGATCCTCCCCCTATAATAACCATAAACTTAATCAGCCATTTTCTCCCCCTTTGTCAAACATCGAAAAGGGTATGGTTATTAAGTTTGAACATACCTCCCCCTCAAACACGGGTCTCTCCCCAAACCCAGAATAATCAAAGGATAATTTTTGAATTGCACATGAAAATATATACAGAATAATATCATGGTCAAGCATGTATATGTTTCATATGACAAGTAAGTCAAAGGATGATTTTGGAAATGTACATGAGAGGCATATACCATAAATGTATCATGGCAACAATGTATATGCATCATACGACAATAAGTGTGAACTTGCACATGAAAACATATACAGAAATATATCAAGGTCAAACGTGTATATGTTTCATATGACAAGTAAGGAATGCATCTGTATCTGACATATAATCCTGATTGGTCTCCATGACCGATCAGGTTCATTGATTACGTGATACAGACATATTTCTTGTTAGTCTGGAGAGCGATCAGATTTCAGAAAATTTCCTGAAAATCTGATACGTTCTTGATCAGACTGCATTAACAATTTGCATTCCATAACAGGGGAGAAGACTCTATTGATATTCGTCATTTCAGAAAAATTTCCGAAACACGACATTAAGAACAAGAGTCATAACTCAACAAACCCTTTCTTAAGAATTTGAACATTCCAACATAGGTTTGTATCAAATCAATATTAGGTTTTGTTCCATGTATCTTGACCATCATCCTACTACTCAGTTCTATTGATACTTCATCAAAATTGATGAAGGGGGATTGGTCTAAGGAGTGGTCTGATACAATTTGGATTGATCTGAAAATCAGTATTGATTTGATCGGTCACCAGACCGATCAGAATGATTCCTGATCGGTCACCAGACCAATCAGAGTGTGTCCTGATCGGTCCGTGGACCGATCTGGTTCGATACAGAGAGGTTTTCTGAATCAGATTTCAGAAACCGAGTTTCAAAAATTCTGAGAAGCTTCAGAAACTTGTTGTTTGTTTTTTTTTTCTTCTTCTTAGCCATTCCCAAACCCCTAACTCAATTAATGTTAATCCATTTGGTCCTAAGGGTTCCCTTAATCAAGATATATGTCATGATCTGTGTCAAAGCATGATGAGTATGTTCTTAATCATGAACTTGAGTTCCAAAACCAGGTTTGTATGATCAGTTATGTTCTAAGCATGTTCTTGGCATGATCATGTGTGAATCAAAATATTCCAAGTATGATCAAATTTCATGATATACAAGGTATGATCAAATTTCATGATACAAACAAAAGTATGATAACCCTTTCAAAAACATGCTTGTGTCAAACTTCCAAGGTTTACATACAACCATTTGAACATAAAATTCATAATCATGAATAGCATGGAAAAGCAGGGTTGCATCAATTTTCATGAATGATCACATCTCCAAAATAATAAGAAAAGCTTAAGCCTAGGCCTTAAACTCATGTTCTTTGTCTAATCATGTATTGTGAGATTTTCATAGTGATTTTCACAAACCATGTGTTCTTTATGTTGGCATAATACATACAAGAAAATCATGGCATACTTGATCATGGAAGAACTTAAAGATTATACCATGACTAAGTACTTTAACACATGAATACCATAAAAATCACTAGCCAAGGGATTATATTGTCATAAGATCTAAAACAATGGAGCTCAAAGCATTTAATTCGAATTTTTCATAACCATCCATGTGAATGACAATTTTCCTTTGGTCATGGGTTTGGAGCACCAAATATCAACCTCACATGTTGATAGATGCTCCCCCTCAAATAATGCTTATACAATTCGAAATATTGAGGTTTTAGGTACCCAAATTTTGGGACCTAATGTATCAACAATGAGGGACTTAGGCACCCATGCCTTAATCAATTTCTTTCTAACCTTTTGAACCCTAGAATCATTTGATGATCTAAATTGGGTTCTTGACATTAATGATACAAAGGTTGGTTCTGTAGGTCGGTAACCTATACCGGCCTTATTGTAAACCGCCCTTTGGGAATTGAGTATCATGTCTAAAGTTTTGGAGCTAGATGAGAATTTCTCAAGAACATTCTTGAGTTTTTCAACTTCGCTCTTTAAGTCCTTATTGTCATTCTCAAGGGTCTTAACATGCAAGTCATCAACTACCTCATCCTTAGAGGTTTTTAAATGTTCTACTCCCAATTTCAAAGATTTAACTTTAACCTTAGATTTTTTAAGCATCTTAATTAGACATGCGATGGCTCGATAGCACTTATCTAACTCGGGAGAGATTACCTCTTCATCATCCGAAGATGATGAAGGCACGGTTGAAGAGCTTCTTGATTCGTTGTCACTCTCCTCGGTTGATTCTTTTAAGGCCACGAGAGCCACATGACAGTGAGTCCTCTCCTCCATTTTCTTCTTTTTGTCACCTGCCACTAAAGCCAACCCTTTCTCCTTTGGACTTGTGTTAGAGATCTCATGTAATTCCATTTCACAAAATAGATCTTCTAACTTAACAATTGAAAAATTCTTGGAAACCTTGTAGGCATCCACCATGGATGACCACAAAGTATTCCTAGGGAAGGCTTTGAGTACATACCTCACTAGGTCTCTATTTTCCACCTTTTCATCGATGGAGTGCATGCCGTTGATGATTTCTTTGAACCGACAATGAAGCATACTTACAGTTTCGTTTTCTCCCATTGTCAAGTTCTGGAGTTGGCTGAGAAGGAGGTCCTTCTTGGCAGTCTGGGTGTCTTGAGTTCCTTCATAGAGCTCAATGAGTTTGCTCCATAAGTCTTTGGCACTTGTGAAAGGACTCACCTTGATCAACTCCTCCTTGGTCATCCCGCATTGCAGGGTGACCACAGCTCTTGCATCAGCCTCACTTTTCTGGACTTGCTCTGCCGACCACTTTGAAAAATCCAACTCTTTTCCTTCAGCATCTTTAGGAGTGGAAAACCCTTCCTTGACAGAAAACCATACGCTGATGTTGGTTTTGAGATAAAACTCCATCCTCGACCTCCAATATGGAAAATCAGTGCCGTCGAGGAATGGAGGTCGGTTTGTGCTCATTCCTTCTCTTCCAGCCATCTTGTTGATAACTCTCGGATGTTAAGCCGTAAACAGAGCCCCAAGCTCTGATACCACTTGTTGGGAACGAGATGGCTAGAGAGGGGGGGGTGAATCTAGTCAATCACAATTTCTTGCTCTTTGATACTTCTGCGTGATCAGATTAGTAGCAGCGGAAACAAAAACACAGAAGCAGAAATAAAGAATAGACAGCAAAACCCAAAGGGAAGCAAACCGACGCTAACACCTCGATATACTAGGTTCGGGGATAACTTGCCCCTACTCCTTGGCGTGCCCGTGAGGTGGGCGATCCCTTGATCGTCGGCAGATCAAGCCCCGGTGAACCCGGATAAGATAGAGCCTCCTTCTCGGTGGAGAAACCTCTCCACAGATCTCACGGATGATATAATTAGAGTACAGGAGATCACACAAGAAGGAACACTCACAAAGCTCTCACAGGAATGCAACAAGATCGCTTAAGCACAAAGCAACAGAGAGCACGAACACAGCCCAGCCAAACTTCCCAAGTTTTCTGTCTTGTTCGCCCCTGCTTCCAGCTTCGCCACTTAAGCTCTGCTCACCATCACAAGCTTCATCAGCATCCACTGCGCCAGCCTGAACCCACTGACCTCCCTGAGCACTCAGTCCACTGAAGACCTCCTCTCCAGCTGAGCCTCCGTCAGTCGCCAGCTGCGTCAGTTGCCCGTTGAAACCTGAGAATGAGAAACAGCCAAACCTGCTCAACGGAAAGCCTCCCATTGACCCTCCTTGAGTGTTTGAATCACCTGCTATCACCTGCACACTCCAACAGAGGCTTAGCAATGCATATCAAAACATATCAGCAATGTATCAGAGAATCGGCAGTGAAAACAGACGCGATCAGAGCTTCTGACAGCGTATTTGAATTAAAGTTCTGCGCCTGATCGGTCACCAGACCGATCCACTGCTTCGCTGGGATTCCCAGCTCTCGCAGCTATACACGCCTGATTGGTCACCAGACCGATCAGGATGAAGCCTGATCGTTCACCAGACCGATCAGAATGAATCCTGATCGGTCACCCAGACCGATCAGGGCAGATGAACAGTAATTTTTTAATCAGATCCAAGATCCCTAATCGGTCACCGGACCGATCCAGGACTTTGATTAGCAAGGGAACTCAACCTCACTGCTCGCTCCCTGATCGGTCACCAGACCGATCAGGAGCCAGTCAATGGGTGAAACGCATACTCCCTGATCGGTCACCAGATCGATCAGGAGCAGCACAGTAGGTTCCCAACCTCACTGTGTGCTCCCTGATTGGTCACCCGACCGATCAGTCAACACTGGATCGGTCACCCGACCGATCCACGAAGGAGCAGCGTGCCAAAATCCCTGATCGATCACCAGACCGATCCAGGGACTCAAACTCAGCCCTCCAAGCTATGTTTCCATCCACCTTAGCCCTCCAAGCTAAGGATTTTCCATCTAACCCTCCAAGTTGGGAATTTGCACCTAACCCTCCAAGTTAGGACTTTTCACCTAGCTCTCCAAGCTAGGACTTTTCACCCAACCCTTCCGAGTTAGAACTTCATCCAACCTAACCCTCCAAGCTAGGCACCTGACCCTCCAAGCCAGGACTTTTTCACCTAATTCTCCAGGATGGGAATTTGCACCTAACCCTCCAAGTTAGGACTTTTCACCTAGCCCTCCAAGCTAGGACTTTTCACCCAACCTTTCCGAATTAGGTCTTTTCCAACACCTGGCTTCACTCACCAGCACCCGGCTTCACTCACCGGGATTTCCAACACCTGGCTTCACTCACCAGGACCCGGCTTCACTCACCAGGATTTCCAATCACCTGGCTTCACTCACCAGGACCCGACTTCACTCACCGGGATTTCCAATCACCTGGCTTCACTCACCAGGACCCGGCTTCACTCACCGGGATTTCATGCCCAGTCCCCGACCAGGACTTAATCCATATTCATTCAACCAAACTTAAATCATTGTCAAACACCAAAACAACAACTGGGCTAGACTGCATCAACAGAAGGGGGCGCCTGACACGTGGCCTCTCCTGCGCGAACTCTATTCCGCAGGCTTGGTTAGCGCTTATCCCCTTCATTGAGGTGCCTGAGCTGACTGGGGCGCCTGTGTTAACACAGGCGCCTAGCTTGACTTGGTCCAAAGGCTTTCGTGGCAGTTTGCTTCGATGGCTTGGTTTGGCCTTGCACTGGGGCGCCTGTATCCACACAGGCGCCTAGCCCAGTGAGGCGCCTCCTTCCAAAGAGGCACCTGAGCTGTAGAAACACCGTCCCTCCGTTTCCTGCAACCAGGGTTAGTTCCAAAACACAAGAAGCAAATATACATGATATTTTAGACATTATTTACAACCTAAGCTGTCTTGGTTCTGACTTTGGGTCTCCCAAATGGAACCCTAGGTCGAACCGACGCCTAATATTTCCTCCTACGGGGAACGCGTCCTCACCTACTCCTCTCGGGAGAATTTACCTTTTTGCCAACCGGTTCCTCCGGTTGGACTTTTGCCCAGCTTCACTCACTAGGTCTTCGGTGCCCAGTCCTCGACCAAGTCTTAGTGCCCAGCTTCACTCACCAGGTCTTCGGTGCCCAGTCCTCGACCAGGTCTTAGTGCCCAGCTTCACTCACTAGGTCTTAGTGCCCAACACGAAAAGGTGCTTTTTACACTTAGAAAATTTTCAAAAAGTTTCTTGCAAGCTTCTTACACTTAGAAAATTTGCTTGAAAAATACTTTAACGAAAATCTTAATACACTTTTGCTTAAGACAATTTTACTTAGAAACATTTGCAAAAAAAAATATTTTCCAAAAAAACATTTCAAAAGAGTTTAGCTCAGACAAATTTTGTTTACTAAGGAAAATTTTCTTTAGGAATATTTTCAAGATAAGTGCACTAAGAAAATTTTTGGAAGTACTTTGAAGATGCTTAGAACAATTTTAAAGCACTTAGAAACACTTAGCTTTTTGTGAAAAGAAAAAAAAATTAAAATTTTTAAGAATTAAAATTTTTCTCTCTTTTCTTTCTCTCCCCCTTTGCCATATATCAAAAAAAAACTATTGTAATTCATTTTTGAATTTAGAGCTAATTAAACAAATTGGAACTCCGTATTGAACCAACTCTAGTAAATTTAAGCAAGCAATAGAAGAGGACCAAACCAATTTAAACTGATCTTGTTCGGGTCCTGTCTAACCTAGTTAGCTACTTACTAACTATTATAAACAATAGCTTTCGCTAGGGATAGTCAAGTTAAGTGATCTGATCAAGTTAGATTTTCTAAGCTTGACACTTAACCTGATTACTATTCAACTTGTATTTATTGCCCCAATTACTGTAGATGCACTGACTTAAAGCATCTTGAATCAAGGCATAGACCTAAGCATCTCAACCCAGTCTAGGTTATCATTCAAAAGTACCCTAAGGTGCTTGTGAGATGCTGGCCTCTAGATCTATAGGTGCATGCAGTTCTAGGGTTAGGGCCTAAGCTAAGTCCATTTGCGAAAAAACCCTAGTTTTGAAGGGGGTAGTTTTTGAAAGAAAAATAAGTCGAAAAATCATTTTAAATTTCAACAACTTGATAAATGAAATGATAACTTTGCTAATTTTCGAAAGAATTAAGAGAAGTTTTCAAGAAAACAATATAAATCAGTTCTATTCTACTAAATACAACCCTAACTTAGCAGTTAAATAAATAATCAAGGCATAAAGCAGGTAACAAAGCAGATAACTCATCAGGTAAGTAACTAGCCAGTAGATACGAATAGCTGAATAATAGTCAACTGGTCAATCACAAGGACCAGTAAAATCAACCACAGGTCAACCCTACTAGGTAGGGCAAGTCAAAATAGTACAAGTATAGTCAACTAGATGGAAAATCACTCAAATCTACGAGGAGGGGCCAGGGGGTAGAATGGACTGGGCTGTCAGGACCGGAAGAAAGTGAAGAACCCTAGGGGAGGTTCTACGGGTGATTGATCCACCCTAGGGACTTCCACCTCTATTTTTGTCAAAATGTCGTAGGTCTTGCAGGCAGCTCGGAGGGTTTCTGATATAACCCTAGAAGAAGTGGATTCATACCACTCTGGTTGGTATTCCTTCTCTGGTGTCCCCTTCCTACCTTGATCCTTCTTGCCCTCCTTACCCATCACTTCTAAGGAAGGGGGGGGGGGGAGTGAAAAGAAAACTTACGCATAGGGGAGAAGCCTTAGGAAAAAATGACGAGAGCAAATGAAGAACGAAGTGCACAAACTCTGCTAGGCGACGATGCCAGAAGGCGAACAAACATTTTCGCCTCCCCTTTTTATAGAGAAGAAGCCACCCTCATGTGTACAGTGGGGGCACGACACATGAACGGTGATGAACGCCCATCTCGAGGCGTCGCCGCTTTCGAGGCTGTCGTTTGAAATGGTCCTGCGGCGCGTATCAGCAGGAGATCACGAAAAAAGAAGTCTGAATACGTGGCAAAGCCGCATTCGCGGAGGTGTTTTGTCGCCATTAAGAGACCTCATGCACTTTTAATGGATGATAGACATCCATCCTTGCTGTGCCTCAGATTTCGCAGAAGTCTTTTGGACTAATTCAGAAGGATTGCCTCGGGCCAAGGGACGAATATTTTGATTCTTCGGACCCGACAAGCCGCCAATGGAGAAGTAATGGATATGTGGACCCGCAAGTGCATAGCTTCGTTGTAGCACTAGTCTAATCAGTCAGCCACACATCCTTCGATTAGACTTGAAGGGAGGGACTTGTGATGGGGTTGAGCATCCCATGGTTGACACGTGGAACGGGGAAGCTTCGTGTCAGGGTCCACCAAGCCCGAATGCCTAGCTCAGACTCTCGAGGTCAGGCCGGGCCGTAGACTCCCGAGACCACCTCGGGAGGGCAGATCCCCAAGACCATCTCAGGATGATATACGTTCGAGACCTCCCGGGGAAGACAGACTCTCGAGGCCAGGCCGGACCATAGACTCGCAAGACCACCTTGGGAGCGCAGATCCCCGAGACCAACTCAGGATGATATATGCCCGAGACCTCCCCAGGAAGATAGACTCCCGAGGCCAAGCTGGGTCGTAGACTCCCGAACCACCTTGGGAAGTCAGACTCCCGAGGCCCTCCCGGGAGAGGATATCTTGAGACCCTCTCGAGAGAGCGGAGCTCAAGGGTCAATGCACCTGATAGCTCGACTTCAAGTCGCCGTTCCTCTTTCCAGATCAGGAAAGTCGTCGGATAGTTATTGTCTGGCATACGCGACAATTAAGGCCTTAATAATCGCTGCGGCATTTACCTAAAAGTTACCTTATAATTGACGAATAAGGAACGTGAAGGAGAACATGGAAGATACATGTAATCAATCCCTCGAGTATATAAGGTACTTGGACACGCAGGTAAAAGTGTACGCTCTCTAGACTCACAACTATTCTTCTTCATCGTTGTCCTCTTGCAAGCAATCGAAGTCTGACTTGAGCGTCAGAGTGGGCTTCGCCGAAAAACCTCCGGTGTGTTCCCATAATGCTCGTGTTGATCTCGCAGAGTACGATCTACTCCCCTTCGTCATCATCCTCATGGGCTGGATTCTGGTGACACGCCATCCGCGTCAATTCTTTTCGGATTAATAGTCACAATTGAAATCTCAGACATCAAAGCTTAATCTCTTGAGTACATAACCCTGTATAGCTTAAATCACCTAATGACTCCGTGACTGCTTGCACGACCAAAAGTGAGCTAGAAAAGATTGAGACTTATTTGAACCCCTTGTCTTTAACCAGCCGCAGCTAGCCCTTCTCGAATTGCCAACAACTCGGCAAGAACAATTGATCCCGGCTGCGGGAATGTTGTGCCAAAGACCATCGTAGCTTGACCCTAGTGATTCCGTACAACTCCACCTACACCACAATAGTTACCCTCTTCTCGCCTAAAACTTATGTCGACGTCGAGCCGAAGATGATCTGTTGGAGGCATTTGCCAACGTGAAGGGTATGACAAAGGAGGATCTGTCCAAGCTTGGGAGCCTACCTTGGCAGATTGGTGAAATTCATGTAAAAGAGTTTAGCAGCAATTAAGGAATTTCTTAGAGCTCTATTCTCACGATCATGGAATGCACGACACCTCTCTCCCCACACCATAAATGCCTTCCGTGGGACCGGGTCGATCGATCGAGGTTGAAAAAACCTCGTTAATCTTTTTTTTTTAAACAGACAGAAAATAATCATTCTAAAATATAAATAAATACCAGGATCTTTTATAGTTAATTTACTAACCTTCTTCTTCTTTTAATGCTTTAATGGTCCCGATTCCAATCACGAATGGAAAGAGATCAATATCTACAATCTAAATATCTATTGATGGTCTTTTTGATCTGCCCAACAATGGAGTCATTGCTCTGTTTTTCCTGGAAGAGGAAAGGTAAGAACGACCACACCTTTTTATTACTCATCATCGTAGTAATCTTGGATAAGATAATTGCTCCCTCCAAGAGTTAACATTTGAATTCTTGGGTTGGGCCTGAGTCAGGTCAGCCCTCATGGGTGACCCAACCCATATTTCTAACATCTCCCACTCGCACATGAGAGCTAGACTTCATAGATAGATAATCATCATACATCACTAATTTCATACAAGCAAATGGATCGTGTGACCGACGAGCATGTTAAATAAGAGCTCATAGCCATACACCTATTAAGAATATATAACAGCTCATTTCAATGTATTCATGAGGGCACTTCACTTGTTAACCTCAGATTTATTTTACTACACTAATTAACGTATCTCTTATCCCAAAATATAATAAGAGCATACTTGATTCAAAATGTATTTACAATTATATTCCAACAACTATATTAAACATAATTAGTCGGCTTGTGAAAATAAGTTTCAAAAATAAATCTTCCTTTCCAACTAGAATCTTTCTATCTTTATTTTAGCTACTTTCTTAGACATGTACCATATTGCCGAATCAATTATAGCAATTGGTAGCATGCTAAAGTAGCATCACTAAAATAAAATTAAAAGAAACAGTTGAAAGTCTTAAGGGTCTAAGATTAGGTTTGTGTATATAAACCTATGGATCTCACACAAAGAGTTGGGACTTATCTACTCATTTTTCAAATGGTTATTTTAGCACATGTGATATGAAACACGTGCTACGATGTGTTTCTTCCTCTTTAGAAGCGTATGTCATAATTAAATATTCACATCGTACAAACCTTAGTTCAAGTGTGTCCAACACTTGAGTTTTCTCCTTGTTTATCCTCCAACATGTCTCAATATAACGAAAACTCTAATCTGGCTATTAGGCAAGTTTAATGGATTGTGGAAAAATCTATATCGATTACAATAGAATGAAGTAATCTTATCTTAGTAATATATTACTAAGGCGACATATGTATGGATTTATTTACAAAAATCAATACTGTCTCATCTCTGCATGTTTCTTACTCATGTGAGAGAGTCAATCTCAACTTGTCAGACATACCTTTAATATGCACATAAATAACTCATAAAGTAAATGTGTACCCATGATATATAACAAATTATTATTATAATAATGAGCACAACGTCTTGAATACTTATGTATTTAGTTATAATCATATCCTACGCAATCCAAGAGATCTTACATGATCTATAAATACATCTCTTGGTATTGGCTTAATAAAAAGGTCAACTATCATCATTCGCGTAGGCATGTATTTCAAAGTCACCTCATTCTTTTCAACTATATCTCTGATGAAGTTGTATTTTGTGCCAATGTGTTTGATTTTTCCATGATATTTAGGGTCTTTTGTATAAGCAATTGCTGAATAATTTTCACAATAAACCGTTATAGCTCCCACTGGATTGTTTACTACACCCAAATGACTTAGGAATCTTTGCAACCAAACACCTTCTTGCACTACAGAAGCACATGTCACAAATTCTGCTTCCATTATGAATAGAGACACATATGTTTGTTTCTTGTTTCTCCAAAATATGTGTCCACCATTTAACACGAAAGCATATCCAGAGGTGGATTTTCGCTCATCTAAATCACCACCCCAGTCTGCATCTGTGTATCCCATTAGAGTTAAATCCTTTCCTTGGTAACATAGGAAATAATCTATAGTATTTTTTAGATACCTCAAAATACTTTAACCGCATTCCAGTCTGCATCTATGTAGTGCCTTATTAGAAAGATACGCATTTAATTTACTAAACATTAACAAATTTATTTAAAACACTCGCACGAAGAAGCAAAGGGAAGAGGACAGCATGATTAATTCAAAACAAATCAGTGACATTTGATTTCAAGTTCCATAAAATTTTTAGAAACAAACTCGAATATAAAAATGCAAAACAAAAAAATATATGTAAACTTTGTCTGTACAAGAAAACAATCGTCGACTTATTAATACCATCAAACAAGTATGAATAATTTATTTTACAAGCAATAAAATCCTAAAAAATATTAACTTCCATAATTGTATCAAATAGACCTGGCTAATAAAAGAAGAGAACATCCTGCTCATAGAATTGTACTAAAAAATAGAGACAATCTTAGTCGAAATCTTACCGTTGAGTTGAGTAGGGAACAAAAGCCTAGTACTATCAATGGAGAAAAAAGGTTGCAGGTGGCCAAAGAAGAAGCAATAGAGCTTTTGGTGCTTGAGGAAAAGGGTGTCGCATGCGATCAAAGAAAACAAGGTCACTTGGCGAAGAAAATAAACTCGTGGTTGCTTGTAGTCGCGTGCCCTTGAAAAAGAAAAGATAAACACCATCTTTGAAGAAGAAGAGATTGACGGAGACAAAGAGAGATCATGACACCTTGAAGAAGAAGAAATCGCGGCGCAAGAAGAGATACGCTAAGGAGAATAATGGACTTCGCAACTGTTCCGGAAGGAGTCGTCGACGAAGGCCAGTCACGGAGGTTCTGCCTCGTGAAAGTTGCTACGCCGGGGAGGAACTTGGGGTCCTACGATGTTAACACAAGTGTTAGGGGACACGTCGGCAGGGGTTCGGCGGAGTCCACTCCGACGCTCAAGTCAGTATTTGCCAGGAAGGAAAGGTTACGAAAAAGTAAAGGAGAGGTTTAGAGTTGAGAGTGCGTAACCCCTTTACCGGAGGAGTTGGACTACCTTTTATACCGATGGCGATGGACAAGACATGCCCCTTGCCCGATGTCACATCTCCCGTACTTAAGTCACGCCCCCCCTTGTTCCGTGATCATGGGATATCCTTTGAAAAGGTCTGCGTCGTTATCGTCTACGACCTGTTGCGAGATTCAGGGATCATGAAGACCTTTTCTGACGGGGGGGGGGGGGGGGGGGGGGGGGGGGGTGCTTATCCGTACCTCAAGAGGGGTTAGTATATGAGGTTGGTTATTGTGGGGACTCCGCCCCCGAGGAGAGCTCAGGGTTTTTTCCTGCCACAGCTCCCGAGGTGCTCTCGGGACCTATTCTCCTGGGGTGCTCCCGAGAGGGATCCCCGGCTGCCCTTCATGTCGCCCTCGGGGATTCCCGGGAGGGTTTGTTCCATCCTACCGCTGTTGTGTTGGGCAGCTTCTTCACCCTTCGTCCCGGCCAAGGCTCATTCAACCCAATCAGCAACTTAGGTTTTGCATGTGGGAATTGTGATAAAAAACCGGTACCGGTTAAGTTTTAACCAACAGTAACCGGTTCAATTTATTTTTTAACCGATTCAGACATATTACTTTATCATAGTTCAATTATAATTTTTTTAAACACTTATTACATCATTAAATAAAAATTAAGAAGTAAAATATTATTAAAAATATGAATTGAAGTCCGTATTTTAACTTATAAAATTTAAAATAATATTTACTACGTTAATTTTATTATCGAAGTTTAACATCATAGACTACTTTAGAATCATTAATCACTAAAATAACTATTGGCGAAGTCTACTAGTGATATATTCATTATTATGAAAGTAAGTTAATTAGCGAATGAATTTCATTTATTTTCTTAGCGAAATGTGATATAAGCATGAGTTGGCTAGTGAGTGTCGAGTCCGTGCTACGCAATTCTCTCATCAAATTGTAGCCACGGATAACAAATGATTTATATCAGGAGGAAAATTAGATGGAAAAAAATTGAGCAAAAATCGTAAGAACGCCTTTGTTTTTTAAATCGTCGCTCTTCCTTTTTTTGATTTTTATTTTTTTTATCAGGAGGATGTTTCACCCATCAATCTTCATAAAAATGATATACTTATCCTTAAATATATTATTCGATATTATTTTCTTTTATCACATATATTAAATCTTGAAATAATCAATTAATTATATTAAGAAGATAAGTCTGAATTGTATCAACTATAAAATTGTATTTGCTAGTTATTACAATTTCATAGTTGATATAATATGAAAGTTATTGAACAAGACAAGTTCGAGTTATAGCAACTATAAATTGTATTAGGACCCGTACGAGCTAGTAAGGGGAGAGTGAATAGCTTCAATTACTTCATCTTGATCTTGTGCTCATCGATCGTTTGCATGCGCAATAGAAATTTGAATCCAAAATCGACGCTACCTGCACAACTATGAGATTTATTTGGTATTCACTTTTTAGGTGCCTAATCTAAGATCTACTCCTAGTTATCCACTTCCACTAAATATTCTCCTTCTTGAACTAAATTCAAAGGTAGAGAAACTTTCTTATAACAGTATTACAAGAGTAATAGTAGAAAAATAAGGAAGAAGATGACTATTACAATGATTTTGAGAATTTTTCTTCCTCTTCTTCAAAAGATTGTTCCAAGTTGAGTGGGAGAGCCCCAAAGAGCTTGTTAGCACTTGAGCATGAACACTTGGAGTTTTGAGCATGAACAATAATGCTACAATGGCTAGCTTTCTCCTTTTATATCTGCTTATCTTTTTCTAATATCAGTTCGACTGATTTCCTTTGCCAATCGACTGTTTTGATCGCCGACCAATTAACAACTTTTGAATCTTCTAAAATCCTTCTTGAACTAAATTCAAAGGTAGAGAAACTTTCTTATAACAGTATTATAAGAGTAATAGTAGAAAAATAAGGAAGACTATTACAATGATTTTGAGAATTTTTCTTCCTCTTCTTCAAAAGATTGTTCCAAGTTGAGTGGGAGAGCCCCAGAGAGCTTGTTAGCACTTGAGCATGAACACTTGGAGTTTTGAGCATGAACAATAATGCTACAATGGCTAACTTTCTCCTTTTATATCTGCTTATCTTTTTCTAATATCAGTTCGACTGATTTCCTTTGCCAATCGACTGATTTGATCGCCGACCAATTAACAACTTTTGAATCTTCTAAAATCCTGTCTGATTTTGTTAATTTTTCAAATATCACTAGAATCAATTTGCACATTTGTCATTTGATTAGGTAGGCTGATAGAGTGACTAGTCTAATCAATAATTTTCTGTTCACTTCAGAAACAACACCAGTTGAATGATGACCCTGTTCGATTGAATTGATTCTCTTCTGTTCACTTCTGTTCGCTTTAGAAACAACACAAATCAACCAATGACCCAACTCAATCGAATCGATTCGCTTCTGTTTGCATACAAGACAATATCAATCGACTAATATCTATGAATAGTTGAATCAATTTTCTTATGTTTGGTTTTCAGAATAAATCAATTGATTGATATGCAGAATCAAACTTGAATAGGAGTTTTTTAGCTTACCAGTCGTTTGATATTCATTTCCATTTGACTGATACTAATATTAGTCAAATGAGTTTTATAATTAATCGAACAATACTCTTGTTTCACCTTTATCAAAGTCGACTTTTCATCTTGTATACAGTTGACATCAACCTACTTGGACTTCCTTTGCTTGAAAGTCCATCAACCTTGACTTGTTAAAATTTCTTTTGCCTGATATCTGGTCAACCTTGACTTGTTAGGACTTCACGCCTCATGCCAACTCCCTGTTGGATTTCCAACTGCCAAGTGTCCGATCATTTGTGACCCATATGGATTTTTGTATTGCCAACTACCTATTGGACTTTCGACCATCAAGTGTCCAGTCAATCGTGAATCACCTAGACTTTACGCCTCGTGTCAACTCCATGTTGGACTTTCAACTGTCAAGTGTCTGGTCAACCATGACTCACTTAAACTTTTTATATCTTATTAAATTTCGTTCAATCTTGACCTGCTTGACTTTTTACTCAATTAACTTAACATATTGATCAACTGTCAAGTATCTAGTTAAATTTGACCTACTTGATGTCTCACTCAACTAACTAATATATTGATCAAACATTAAAACTCCAATTAGAGTCAACATTGTTAGTGCAATCGACCCAAGGTTGATCGGGTAGATCATGAGTTTTGATGTGTGTGTCAATATGATTAAGTTAGATTTTCATGTTGATTTGATATGTGTGTTTGAGTCATGCAGGACTTAGTGAATCACACATGAATAACGGAGTGAGGCGTCCGAGGGACGAGAGTTGAGGAAGAAAACTTCAAAGGGTAAGCCGAAGATGTAGACTTCAAAGGCATACGTGAAGGATAGCATGAAGGCGAGCCGCGGGCTTGTGTGTGCATCTGAGGGATGAGAGCCGAAGGAAGAGAACTTCAAGGGGCAAGCCAAGAAAGTGGACTTCAAGGCATATGCAAAGGATGGACTTCGGGGTGAGTTTGAGTGAGCTTGTAAGTTGGACAGTCAACTGGTAAAAGAAGCAGTCGACTGCCAGCACCGAGTGGAAACTCATAGAAAGATCAGTCGAATCGTCCAGACACCAGTCGACTGGTCTGTTTGAAATAGAGTTGTTAGGCTAGTCGTTGGTTGGGCATCAGTCGACTGGCCCTAGGGGCAGTCGACTGGTGTCGGGGCTGAGCTGTTTGGTTAACAGCTCTCTCCACTATTTAAAGTAGAGCTTGAGACTTGAGATAGGTTAGCTCTTCACTGTGATATCTTTGCTCAAGTGCTCAAGCTCCAAGTTAATCTTCCTCCCAAACCCTAGCTCATTCTTGTAAGGAGGAAAAAGAGTTGTGAGAGGTTGTTCTCCATCGAGAAGGAGAAAGCTTTAGTCAGAGATTGCCAGGGTGATCCACCGAAGGGTCAAGGGTTCGTCCACCTCAAGGACACGCCATGGAGTAGGAGCAAGCAATTTTCGAACCACGTAACTGGTAAAGTGTTAGCATTGATTTAATTGTTAGATTGAGTTTCCACTTGTGTTAACCATTGTAAGAAGAAATCGAATTTAGGGTGACCGAGCTATTCACCCCCCTCTAGCTGTGCCATCGATCCCAACAAGTGGTATCAGAGTGCAAGGATGCCTTCAATGAACTAACCACTGAGAAGAGCAAAATCATTGAAATGATCGGCTCGCACATCCAACCGTTAAAGTTTGAAGGAGAATTTGTTTGGTGGAAAAAAGGATGGAGGTATTTTTCAATATTGATTTTGACATTATGCTAATCATGGAAAACAGTTTTGAAGTGCCTAGAGATCAAGAAAACAAATTACTTGAGAAGATAAGATGGAGCAAGAAGCAAAGGGATGATTACTTGGTGAATTCAAAAGCCTTGCACCATCTACTAAGTGTGCTCCCCCAACAAGAAGTCACAAGGATTGGAACCAATTCAAGTGCCAAGGACTTATGGGATAAGCTAATAGAGCTTCATGAGGGCACTTCGGAGGCGAAAATGGCAAAGAGAGATCTTCTCCGATCCCAACTCAACAATATCAAACTTGATAAAGGAGAGAAGGTACCAAATTTGCATGCTAGGTTTAAAGATATACTTATTGGACTAACAAGTGTAGGAGAACAACTTTTCAACCGAGACATCTTGATGAAAGCGATCAATGCATTTCCAAGAATATCAAATTGGAGCTCAATGGTGGACTCGTACTACATATCCAAGGATCTAGAGAAAACATCTCTAGAGGAATTTGTCTCAACCATGGAGCTCCATGAAACTCGAGTTGGAGGAGCAATTGAAGAAGTATACAAACCAAAGAGTATAGCCCTTGTGACAAACAAGAGAAAAGGTAAAAAGAAGAAGACTTCCTCATCCGACTCGGAGGAATCAAGTACATCCATGGATAGTGATGTGGAAGCCTACATGGTAAGGAAAATGAGAAAAACATTTAAACATTTTTCCACTAACAAATCTCATGGTAGGAAAAGTTCAAGGAGCAAAAGTAGAACAAGGAAGATAATTTACTACAATTGTCAAGGAGAATGACATATGAGAGATGAGTGTCCCCTCTTGAAGAAAAAGTAAGGAAAGAAGAAAGAAAAAAAGAAAAATCAAAAGAGAAGGGTAAGAAGGTGCAAAATCTAAAGGCTACATGGGATGACTCATCGTCATCGGAAGAGGAGGAGTATCACGTATACCATTTTGCATTAATGGGAATTGAAGACATTGCCTCCACGTCTTCCGAATTTGAAGAAGAGAAAAGCTCAAGTGAAAATGAAGGGAGCTCAAGTGAAGGGGGATGCTCAACTTCGGAATCGGACGTCTCGGTAAGTGAGGTATACAATTTACCCACTACTACTCTTGTAAAGATTATTTCTAGCACTAATGATGATTTGTTTAAGGCTAGAAAGAAGATTAAGGGTTTGAAAAATAAAATTTGCATGTTAAATGAAAAATTAGAATCCATAAAAATTAAGGATGATGTGCATGCTTCTTCTTCTATTTCAAATGACGCATGCTTAGAAGAAGAAAATAAGGAATTAAGGGAAAAGGTCGATAGTCTTACCAAAGCTCTTAGAAAATTTAAAATTGGCTCAAAAATCCTAGATATGATCATTGAGAGCCAAAGGGCATGTTTTAAGAAAGAGGGATTAGGTTTTGGAAAATCTAGCAATGGAAAAACCTATCATTGTCTACTTGCTAGAGGACAAGCAAAAACCAAAACCCTAGGTAAGAAATGGATCTCTAAGGAGTACTTGGTCAACCCAATTAGGAAACATTTATATTGGTTACTAAAGTCAATCCTCAAGGATTAGAGGATTTAGGTTGAGTCAACCATGTGTTGAAATCTCAAATTTTTGAAATTTAGTTGACTTGAGGCATTAAGGGGGAGTATTTTAGCACAAGTATAAATTCTTGATAAAATAGGCTAAATAGGATGCACCTTTAATACATCTCATATTGGCTTGATTTATGATTGCATTTATGCATATGAGATGTTAGGATGATACAAATAATTTATTTATGCTTGTGGCATTTTGATGAATTATTTGATGTATCACATGAGTGATAATAGACCAACTATAGGGAAAGTTAATGTTTAATTAATGGACATCTTGCTTATAGATCATAGTTGGACATTTCAAATGATTTGAAAATATGTCTATGTTTTGTTTGCTATAGCATAGGTTTGCAAAACACATGGTTTCAAAACTAGGATATGATTTTGATACAAAGTTGAGTGTTTTCAAAAAATTTGAGTTTTGGTCAAAAAGTCAAACATATTTGGATTTTTGATAAAAAAAATATATTTTTCTCTATTAGAAAACATCACAAGAAATATGTTTACAAAATTTCATGATTTTTCGAATTTTATGGAATTTTGTATGTACTTTTGAATTTCAGCTAAAAAGGTAGAAATGTCTGTCTGATAGGTATCAGTCGATTGGTACAGAGGACCAGTCGACTGAACATGCTGTGAATGGGCAATTCGGTGAAACCAGTCGACTGGTAGCTGACTCAGTCGGCTGGTACATGTATTTTCTGATGTTTGAACATTTTCAGAAACTAGAACTTGTCCCAAATTGATACCAAGGGTAATATTGCTTGGTACAATCTTTTTGATGGTGTCAAAGGGGGAGAAGTGAAAGGTTTAAGTTAGAATTTAACTTAATTCTTTATAGTTGTACAAAAATTAAAAATCTTGTGATAAGGCATAGGTTAAGGGGGAGGATGCATGTTTATATGTCTTAATATATTATGCTTTTAATTTTCAATTGTTATGTCTGTACCTAACTTAAACATATTGTCACATATCAAAAAGGGGGAAATTGTCAGTGTAATCGACCCAAGGTTGATCAGGTAGATCATGAGTTCTGTTATGTGTGTCAATATGATTAAATTAGGTTTTCATGTTGATTTGATATGTGTGTTTGAGTCATGTAGGACTTAGTGAATCACACATGAATAACGGAGTGAGGCATCCGAGGGACGAGAGTCGAGGAAGAAGACTTCAAAGGGTAAGCCGAGGAAGTAGACTTCAAAGGAATACGCGAAGGATGGCATGGAGGCGAGCCGCGGGCTTGTGTGCGCATCTGAGGGACGAGAGCCGAAGGAAGAGAACTTCAAGGGGCAAGCCAAGAAAGTGGACTTCAAGGCATACGCGAAGGATGGACTTCGGGGTGAGTTTGAGTGAGCTTGTAAGCTGGGCAGTCGACTGGCAAAAGAAGCAGTCGACTGTTATTGCCGAGTGGAAACTCATAGAAAGATCAGTCGACTGGTCCAGGCACCAGTCGATTGGTCTGTTCGAAATAGAGTCATTGGCTGGACATTAGTCGATTGGCCCTGTGGGCAATCGACTGGTGTCGGGGCTGAGTTGTTTGGTTAACAACTCTCTCCACTATTTAAAGTGGAGCTTAAGACTTGAGATAGGTTAGCTCTTCACTGTGATATCTTTGCTCAAGTGCTCAAGCTCCAAGTTAATCTTCCTCCCAAACCTTAGCTCATTCTTGTAAGGAGGAAGAAGAGTGTGAGAGGTTGTTCTTTACCGAGAAGGAGAAAGCTTTAGCTGGAGGTTGTCGGGGTGTGATCCACTGAAGGATCAAGGGTTCGTCCACCTCAAGGACACGCCATGGAGTAGGAGCAAGCAATCTCCGAACCACGTAATCAATAAAGTGTTAGCATTGATTTAATTGTTAGATTGAGTTTCCGCTTGTGCTAACCATTGTAGGAAGAAATCAAATTCGGGGTAACCAAGCTATTCACCCCCCCCCCTCTAGCCGTGCCATCGATCCCAACAAACTCGAGCTTGGTCAACCTTTACTAGGGATTGATGGCACCAACAAACTGAAATTGTTATAACGTAAATGTCGTTAAACAGAATAAGTTTGAATTCTAGCAATTACAAAACTATAGTTGGTACAACGTGAATGATAGTTGAACAAGTTAAAATCTATATTGTAGTAACTATGAAATCATAACTATAATAATATGAATAATTTTGAATATGTTAAGCTATCAGGATGAGTCTCTATATGTGCTTTCCCAATTTATCCAAGCGGCAAGTGGGAAGCATCTGTGAAGTCAGGCAGGTCACCCCCAGGATTAGTCAAGCTGAAGGTTTGGATACCTGGTACCCGTAAAGCGTACTTGTTTGAGGTCGATTCCCAATGGGTGCAAAATGTCTCGTTGAATGTCTAACCTCCCCTATGTAAAGGGCAGCTGAGCTAGGATAAATGCCCTCTCCCCCATGATTTATTCCCTTCTAGAGAATAGAATCGTCCTGAAGAGACCACTAAGGTGATGACTTCACCTTTACAAGTTACTTCAAGGCTCTTCTCACAGACCGACGAAGATCGCCAAACTCAAACAAAATCTGACATTGTCACTCCCACCCCTTTCATTCTGACTTGTAATTTTTTAATTAGGGTTTTCAACTACAAGATCAGTTACTACAGTACTATAGTGATATATATTGTAGCAACTATCTTAAAGTTGTTGCTATAACCTTATGCTTACTATAACTTTGAACTTGTTAAAATTACCTTGAAACTGCTACAATGAGAAAAGTATTGTAAATTTTTTTGTTATCTTATTTGCAAGAAACTTGACAAACATTTACATTGCGAAATTTTATAAGATGTTACAACGTAGAAGTCCTAGTACTATACAGAACTGAGATACTTAATGTAATTATTTAAGTAGATTCAGCTACAATATTATTTATAGTTAATCAATAGTTGCTATAACGTGGTTAAGCAGAGTTAGTTTGCTTTCACGTTATAACAACAAAGTAAATATTTTTATAAATTATTATTGATCAACTATGAATAATATTTTAGCTTGTGTTTTTGATAGTAACAAAGTAAATATTTCGCATGGTAGCTTCTTCTTAATTTGTGATTTTGAGCTTTGGTGCGGCCTTGAGGATCGAGCATTGCAATTGGTCGATATATTAAGCTTCTTCACGGTAAATTAGCAAGGGAAGGTGCAAATTGGATTTAGGACAATGAACATCAACTTCGAGTCATTTTTTTATTCATAAATCCCTAATATTAATTAAGGTACGTAGAATTTTTCCATTGCTTGAATAACTAGTCCATTCGGTTAGAGGGTGACCAAGTGGGAGAAATATAAGTTTTCTAAAGGATTTAAGGTCCTACCATTTTCTTGTATACTTGTATTTTCTGATAAATTATATATATAATGCACACACGGATCTTATGATCCAGACTTCACTAGCGACAAGTATGGAGGGTTTCTTTTTAATTTTTTTGTTTATTTTTTTAGCTTATTATCCCATTTAAAATTTACCTTTAGGTTCCGTTTGATTTGATTAGGAGTAATATAATCCAGTTTATAATATAATTAAACCTGTAATATAATCTAGATTATATATTGTTGGTCTTGTAATACAGATTACAACACTTTAACTAATTTTTGTAATGCAGATTACATTATATTACAGTTTTAAAATTATACCAAATAAAATAATCAATCATGTACGACTGTATTTGGTTAGTGGTAATGTAATCCAGTTTGTAATATAATTAAGTCTGTAATGTAATCCAGATTATATGTTGTTGGCCTTGTAATCCAGATTACAATACTTTAATTAGCTTTTGCAATGCAGATTACATTACATTACAGTTTTAAAATTATACCAAATAAAATAATCAATCTTGTAATATAATCCTGATTACATTACAAGGTTGATTACCTCTCACCAAACATAACCTTAAGGTTTAGAATTTAAAGTTATAGTATTAAGCACAACAAAAATTTCAAATCAAAAAATTATTTGATGTTTGCATGGGGTGTGCGTAGAAAGATCCTTAGGGTAACAAACCCCTATATAAAACTATAACACAATCTTTAAACCCTAAAAGCAATTTGATTGGTATAACTGAGAGCTTAAATTTTTTTTAAAAAAAATAGAATAGGTACTCACAAGGCATGCGGTGTGTATTTTAAATATATATATTGTAGCGGCCCCGCCTCTATGGTCCCCGCAGGCAACCCTCTAGGCCGGCGACCCTACGGTCTTCCCACCCCTGGCAGTGGGTTTTTGTCTTCCCCAGGATTCGAACCCTTGACCTCCAGGACAAGTACAATAGTTCCTGAATCCTGGTACCAATTGAGCTATAGCTCAATTGGTACCAGGATTCATAAACTTTAGTACTTAGCCTGGAGGTCTAGAGTTCGAATCCTGGGGAAGGCAAAAATCCACTGGCCAGGGGTGGGAAGTACTTGTGAGTAACGACCGCCCAAGAGGTCGCCAAAGGGGCCGCCAAATAGGATTTGGCCGCCCAAAGGGCCGAGTGCCGCCAAGTGGGCCGCCAGTTGGGCTGCCCAAGGGGCCAAGGGGCGGGGTCGTTACATATATATATTTATAAGCGTACGTGCCTGAGTGATTGAAATGCCTGAAATTGATTCAGGCACCTCAATTTTTTTATTATTATTTTTTATTTTTTAAAATAAAAAATTTCTTAAAATTTAAATTCTAAGTATTAGACACCATAAATACATATACTATACATCTTGAGCAACTAAAATTTTGTTAGTTTTATTTATTATTATTTTTTTACTTGAACATTATAATCCAACTCCTAAATCTAAAGGCAAAATCAAATTGGTTTAATCCCGCACTAAATGCTCATGAATAGGTGTCTAACATCTAGTGTTAATTTTTTTTCAGGATTTAAAATATAATATTTAGGCTAAAATAGTTTTTAAAAATAACACTAAATGCTCACGACTTATTAATGTACAATATATCATCTCTCTTTTTCTATCTTTTGAATGTTCTTCTTAATTATGATTTTATTTGTCAGGAAATATGATATCGTCACGTTAGCGGCCCCCTCATAACTATCCCACATCGTTGAAAGAGAGTTCAACAGTAACTCAAATTGATAAGTGCATAAATGGAGACTCGTAGAAGTGATGAAATCTCTTATCGAGTTTCGATCCCCGATCATTATAATCGTTATTTCATATACTCACCAATTGAATCCGTCCTAAATTTAATTGTTAGAGAGATCACATGCGTTAAAGAATGTTGGAGATACAACAATATATATTCTTGTCAACATATTAAAAAGGGACTCCAACCTTGTGTTTTTGAAGTTGAGTGTATGGCAGTTGGATCTCCAACCTTGTGTTTTTAAACCTAAGGGCCAAGTGACCCTCTTGGGTTGAGAAAATGATTAAAGAGATTTTTTCAATCTCGAGTGATCGGTTCGGTTTTATAGAAGTTTTTCATCGACCATCAAGGTAAATCAGAAAATGTTCACGGTGAGCGGTCTAGAAGTCCAGCGTTCCAAGATTCGCGCCCTATTTAGAGAAAAAAAATTTTGCAAATAAGTCGTAGTTGGGGATCGAACCACGAATATCTAAGATAATGACTAATTGCTCTACCGCTGCATCATAGCTCTGGAGACATTCGTGCCCCATTTAGAAAAAAAAATCTTACAAATACGTCGTAGTTGGGGATCGAATCACGAATATCTAAGATAATGACTAATTGTTCTACCGCTGCATCGTAGCTCTGGAGACACCCCCTTGGGTTGAGAGAACGATATGAGCATTGTTTACTATTTGTTAATTATGTTAAGGTTTCTATGATTATTCATTTTAAAGATTGTATCATTTGCATAACTTCTTTCTTACATCTCGTTTGACTTCCAGGAGGCTTCTCTTATAGGTGTATATTGATAAATACTGAACTTGGATAATTGGAACTGCAATGAGTCAACCTTTCCCCGGTGATTAGTTTCCTATTCTGCATGTGGCAATTGTGAATTGAAGAGCAGCACGATAAAATGATCATGAGTAACTCTAAACGCCTTTATCTCCACGATTAACGAAGTTGGATAACATTAAATTTCAAATAATTAATTTGATCTCACAAAAATTTTCTATCAATTATCAAGATAAATCAGAAAATACTCACGGAGGATGGTCCAAAATCCCAACGTCCTAAAATTTGTGTCATATTTGAAGGAAAAATTTCTACACAATATGTCGTAACTGGGGAGCAAACTACGGATGCCTATAAAATATATCATAATTAAAAATCGAACCACGAATATTTAAAACATAATTAATCATCTTTTTACTATACCATAACTCCGGGACAAAATTCCTTCACCTCAAGTAACATGCGGAACTGGAAGTTGATGGCCTCTGCTTCCATAGCTCGATGGTGTTATTACTCATTAGCTGTGTTTTAAAAGACGGCACCCAAAATTGTCTAGGAGGTGGCCGGTTGCCCACCGCCTCATCTTTTGCAAGGGCAACATTGGTAGACATTGTCACATATTAATCGGCCGCCTAAATGATTAGGCGCCGCATAGGGGCACAAGGCACCCGATTTTTTTTAACCAAAATTTTCCAAATTGATCCAACACTTCAATTCAATTGGTCAATCGATAGACATGAATTTTATAAGAAATAGAAGTCTCTTGAATCGATTGGTCAATGGATTGAACATTTCAAATCGATTGGTCAATCGATTGACATGAATTTCACGAGAAACATAAGCATGCTAAATGAATTGTCAATCGATTGGCAAAAATTTTATGAGAAAATAGACTGTCAATTGATTGACTAATCGATTGAACATTATTAATCATTCCATCTAGCGCCATCTAGGCATTGGGCAACGGATAACCGTCCGTCTACCGCCTTTGAAAATACTTATATCGATATCAATCTTGTTGCAGTAATAGAATACTTTTCTGGAAATGTGAAACTGCAGATTCATGTAGTCTAGATGGATCAAGTAGTAGATTGATAGGATTAATCGAAATCAGGAAGAAATCTCAAGCCTGCTATAGCAAAACTTTAACGGAAGTGAAGAATAGAAATTCCCAGCTATGGTAAGTTCATCCACAGAACAGATAGGGTTTGATAGCATGGGGCAGACACGTAAGGATGAAAAAGTTGTGTGGCATGACACGTCGGATCGGAATGACCCTCTTTTCTGAGCCTCAGGACCCCTCTCGGGGAGCACGCCCTGGGAGGATAGCCCAAAGACCCTTTCCTGGATGCTTCCCGGCCCCCCCCCCAGGAGTGGGGTCCTGAGAGCGCCTCGGGTATTCTAGCGCCCAAGCTCACCCGCATCAGAAGACCCCGAGCTCACCTCGGGGTAGTAGAGCCCGATTTAGCTTCCATCTCAAGCAACGATCCTCCTCTCCCCTTTTTCGCTATGGATAAGTTTCCCCGTTGTAAGGAGTCATCGCGACCCTTAATTATCGTAATGGGCCGAGACGTAATAACGACGCAGACCATTTCAAAAGCTATCCAGTAAGTGCCGAAAGAAGGGGGGACGTGGCATAAATCCCGGAAACGTGACACTAAACGAGGAAATACGCTCAGTCTACCACTCTCAGTATAAAAGGTAATCCAACCCCTCCGGTAAAGGGGTTATGCTCTCTCAACTTTACACTGATTTTTCTTTCCCACTGCCTCTACTCTCCATCAATCCACTGACTTGAGCGTCGGAGTATACTCCGCTGGACCCCTTCCGGCGTGTCTCCTAAAGCTCGTGTTAATCTCGCAGGGCACTGAGTTCCTCCCTGCCACAGCGACTTCCAAGTGGGCAGAACTCCGGTGGCTGGACATCGTCGTCGACTCCTTTCGGAACAAATTTGGCATCGTCTGTGAGAAACTAGCAAAGCACCTGAAGGAACATTGATAGCAGGACCGGAGGGACAACCCCTTGTCCTTACAAGAGAGGAACTCGATCGCTTAGTAGCCAATGCCATTAAAGAAGCACTGGAGCAACATCAATAACAGGCTGCCTCGCAACAAGGGGATCCGGCAAGGGAGGAAATCCCCAGAGTCTCTGTCTTGTATTCACGGAGATCCGTCACCCCAGCGGGACGACGGGACGGAGCAGCCCCGGACCCTCAAATAGAGTCTCCCGGAGACATTGAGAAGGCCCTCTCGATGGCCTCCAGCGCCCAGAGGCACGGAGAGGGACAGGGAAGGAGGGATGAACCCAAGACCTCCCATAAGGTTCTCTCTACACCTTTCTCATCCAAGATTGTCAAAGATCTCATGCCAAAGCAGTTCCGCGGGCCGGGAATCCTCGATTATGATGGGAAGACGGATCCAGAAGATCACATCTGCAAATTCGAGAACGATGCACTCCTGCACCAATATACTGACGGTGTGAAGTGCCGGGTGTTCTTAAACACCCTATCTGGAGCAGCTCAGTGGTGGTTCCAGAGGCTGCCCCATGGTTCCATCAACTCCTTTGCGGAGTTCAGGACAGCCTTCCTTCACCATTTCGCGAGCAGCCGTCGCTACCAGAAGACGCCACTTAATCTATTCGCCCCTCAAGCAGAAGCCTAAGGAACCACTCAAGGAATACATCCAGAGGTTCAACCGGGTGGCGCAAGACGTGCCCAGCGCAACATCAGAAATACTCGTCAGTGTCTGCACCCAAGGGCTCGCTGAAGGGGACTTCTTCTGATCCTTGGTAAAGAAGCCCCCCGTCAGTTTCGATGATTTGCTGGGATGCTCTGTCAAGCATGTCAATGTAGAAGAAGTACAGTACGCCCGTTGCAAAGATCCAATTGAAGCCCCCCCTCCGGCGGTTCCCCGATCAGACATGAGGGAGCCCCGACCCCAGCATGGGGAAAAGACCTTCACCCTGGGAAGGACCAATGGGCTGGGAGGCGCCGACTGGTTGAGACGGTAGACACCGAGCAGCCAGAGCCATCACCAAGGTACTGTAGTTACCATGGTAGCTCGACACATTCCATTGAGGAATGTCACGCCTTGAAGAAGAAGTTCGGCGAGGAGGCAGACACCAAACCTTGAAGAAAGTGGAATAAGTCAGGGTATCACAGAAGGTCGCAAAGGCGAAGCTTTTCTCCTCAGCGACAGTATGCCGGGGAAAACGAGGCCAGACATCGGTCTCGATCACAATAGCGAGGTAAGAGTCGGGGGCCCGCACCCCGAAGATCTCTCTCCTTAGAAAGAGACCCCCAGAAGGGCAAGACTCCCATGCGTGGTCCGCCCTCAGGTCATGTGGGGGTCATCTCCGGAGGACCTACTGGATGTTAGTAGGAGCCCTAGAGCCAATTATGTGATGATTGACTAGGGACATTTTTTATCATATTCTATCATTAATAAATGCATAGTTATTATACTTACTTTGTATTTATGCCAAATAACTAAGTATAATAATGTCCTTGGGTAGTAGGTTCTTATCTACATTATATCGATTGGTTGAATCGATAATGAGATGATGTAGAGAACACTACTCTAAACCATTCCTAGTCAAGTATTAATATTCAAGGACAATATTAATGCATGGAGACTAGCATGTATGTCAACTGATGATTTGAGCTCACAAGTCATGGATATGTGATATCAAGTTGACACATGGGTATACATTGGAGAATGTGTACTGAATGACCCGCCATGAGAAAGTTTCATAGATTGTCATATGAGTGTCATAAACTTTCTCATGTGACTATTAGTATGAATAGTCCTTAGACATGAAGTCACTACGGTTCCATACATAAGGAGTTATGTACTTTGGTATCGTCAAACGTCACCCGTAACAGGGTGGACTATAAAGGCGATCACTGGGTATGTAATGAATTATGCGGAGGGATGTGAGTGATGTAGATGGGATCTATCCCTCCCATATGACGGGAGTGATATCTGTGGGTCCTTGATTGAGTAGGACTACTGAAACGCATGGCCATGCTCAAATGAGTCAATATGAGATATTGAGCTCATTTGTTTGAGTGAGTCTACTCGGGGATCAAGAAACACAAGATTGATTGAGGATGACACGGTCTATGCCTCATTGGTCAATCTAGATATCAAGGATAGAAGCATAAGGTCATACATTATTATAGTCACGGAGGTTTAGTCGGATCTCGACTTTTCTTGTTACTTGGGTAGCAATGATGCATTGCTAGATGTCTCTCATTGCTTATGTGTCTAAAGCGTTTAGGCGCATTGCCAACGTCGCGAGAACCTATTGGGTCACACACTAAGGACATGATGTTTCGGGAAATCCGAGTTGGGAACTCAGGAGATCTGAGCCGGAGTTGGGAACTCGGGAGGTCAGTTCGGAAGCTCGAGTTAGGAACTCGGGAGCGCGGGTCGGGAGCTGGGAGCTCGGCAGACTGAGCTAGGAGCTCGGCAGACCGAGTCGGAGCTCGGCAGACCGAGTCGGAACTCGGCAGACCGAGTCGGAGCTCGGCAGACTGAGTCGGAGCTCGGCAGACCGAGTCGGAGCTCGGCAGACTGGGTCGGGAGCTTGGCACTCAGGAGACTTGGTCGGGAGACCTGGTCGAAAGCCCGAGAGGCCCGGTCAGGATTACAGGGAAAGCTTATTAAAGTGTTTAATGAAGGGAAAAGAAAATATTCTTTTCTTGCATGGGAAAAGATGAAGAGCCACATGAAAAGATGTGCTCTTTATTGGTATTAATGAAGGAAGCCAAAGAGACACAAACCTCTTCATATTCATGGGATGATTATAAAAGAGGGTTTGTGACTTTGGATGAGGTCTTCTTCTTCGTCTTCTTCCTCTCCTTCTTCCCTTTTTTCTTCCCTCCCTCATCTTCCTCCTTTGGCCGAAACCCTATTGTAGGGTTCTTGGTGTTCTGCGAGCTACCTGAAGTTGCTAGCACAACTAAGGTAGTTCTCCCGAAGTTGAGAGGTTGTGTCTGTGTGGATACGAATAGAGGCACGGACACTTGAACGTTCAAGAGATCCGGCGCACCTTGGACGAGCGGGATAAGCAAAGGGTACGCTCCGAAGGTATATCTTCTTTAGAAGTAGATGTAGATCAACTTTGTACGAGTTTTTCTTTCGCATGGATCACTCGAGGGTTCTTGTTTCCGCTGCGTTTTTATGTTTTTGTGCCGGGAGAACCCAACACTGGAGGGGACTCCAACCGAGCGAGGAAGTCTCATACCCGGCAATTAGAAAACTACTCCATTGGAACCAGCCGGAGTCAGGAACCTGGCCCTACCATATCTTTTGGACCCGCCGACCTGGAAGAGGTGGAAGCTCCCCATGAGGACGCCAAAGTGATCGTAGCTCGTATTGCTAACTATGAGGTTAAGCGCATCTTTGTGGACATAGGGAGTTCCGTGAACACCTTGTATAAAGCGGCTTTCGAACAGATGCAGATCGATGAAGAGGAACTGCTCCCGGTCTCGACCCCACTGTTTGGCTTTATGGGGTATCGAGTACAACCGATATGGCAGATTACCCTGTCGCTCTCCTTGGGAAGTGACGCACTGGAGAGGACCAGAAGGACTCCCTTCTTGATCGTGGATGCGCCCTCCTCCTACAACACCATCTTGGGCCGACCTGCGCTCAGCACTTTCCAGGCAGTGGTCTCTGTGTACCACCAGAAGATAAAGTTCCCGGTAGGCGATCGGGCGGTGGAAGTCAGGGGAGATCAGCTGGTATCTCGACGATGCTACAGCAGGAAGGTCCGAACAGAATCCTGGAAGAACCCAAGGGGTCTTGAGGGCTAGCGGAAGGAGGTCAAGTGCATAAGGAGAAGGGCCAGTAGTAGAGAGGCCTGGGCTAGGCTATCGTCTCTGACTCTCCTTGTCCCGGTAAGATTTGCATTATATAATAAATGTCTTTTTTGTATATTTTTGCTGCCTTGCAGCAAACTCAAGTAATAAAAAGTGACGCCTCCTCCAAAGTATTAATGTACTACCAAAAGAGTCAAAACCCTAATACCTCACGGTGCAGCCGATGCCCGGGGTACTTAGGCTTGGTCTGGGATGCACACGCCCGACCGAGTACCCAAAACCCTAATACCTCGTGGTGCAGCCGATGCCCGGGATACTTAGGCTTGGTCTGGGATGTACACGCCCGACCAAGTACCCAAAACCCTAATACCTCGCGGTGCAGCCGATGTCCGGGGTACTTAGGCTTGGTCTGGGATGCACATGCCCGACCAAGTACACAAAACCCTAATACCTCGCGGTGCAGTCGATGCCCGGGGTACTTAAGCCTGGTCTGGGATGCACACGCCCGACCAAGTACCCAAAACCCTAATACCTCGTGTGCAGTCGATACCCGGGGTACTTTGGCTTGGTCTGGGATGCACACGCCCGACCAAGTACCCAAAACCCTAATACTTCGCGGTGCAGCCGATGCCCGGGTACTTAGGCTTGGTCTGGGATGCACACGCTCGACCAAGTACCCAAAACCCTAATATCTCGCGATGCAGCCGATGCCGGGGTACTTAGGCTTGGTCTGGATGCACACGCCCGACCAAGTACCCAAAACCCTAATACCTCGCGGTGCCGCCGATGCCCGGAGTACTTAGGCTTGGTCTGGGATACACACACCCGACCAAGTATCCAAAAACCCTAATACCTCGCGCTGCAACCGATGGCCGGGGTACATAGGCTTGGTCTGGGATGCACACGCTCGACCAAGTATCCAAAACCCTAATACCTTGCGGTGCAGTCGATGCCCGGGGTACTTAGGCTTGGTCTGGGATGCACACGCCCGACCAAGTACCCAAAATCCTAATACCTCGCGGTACAGCCGATCCCCGGGGTACTTAGGTTAGGTCTGGGATGCACACGCCTGACCAAGTACCCAAAACCCTAATACCTCGCGGTGCAGCCGATGCCCGGGGTACTGAGGCTTGGTCTGAGATGCATACGCCCGACCAAGTACCCAAACCTCTAATACCTCGCGGTGCAGCCGATGCTCGGGGTACTTAGGCTTGGTCTGGGTTGCTACATACTCCCCACCAAGGACACAAACCTGAATGCCTCACGATCTCCCGAGCGCCTGGGACAGGTAGGCGCTGCGGAAGCAGCATACCCGACTGAAGGAATACCAGCGGAACGTTCAAAAGAATAGTCCAGGCATACACATACACGGGGTATCAAAAATATTACTTTATTTATATGAAAAATACAGGGAGATCAACATCTCAGAGAATTATCAAAATACAATTGGAATATCTTGTGGGAGAAAGTGCTCTTCTACTTAGGTCTTTCTCCTCTACAGTATCATTCCGGCAGGATCGCTAGGCTCGGAGCCACCTCTCAAATGTGAGGTGCGCAGGAGTCCGTCGGCGGGGTCCTTGAATCTTTTGCCATCTTCTGGGTACTCCATCTGAGCAGTCAGTAGCGGATGAGGATGCCTGAGGTAACACATGGGTAGCACGACCCCATCTGGATACCCCGTCCACCTCTTCCCGCAAAGATGAATCCGATACAACGTTCAGAAGGAAGAGGAGGGGGAAAAGCAACAGCAATTTCTCTCCGGAGCATGTAAAGACGCCAAGAAGAATCGCCTTAACAGGAGGGGTGATCAGCCACTGCAATTTCTCTTCAGATAGGGGATCAACGAAAAGAAGAAAGAGAAAAAAAAAAGTCAGCAACTGTAGCTCCCCCACCCCGCTCTTGATGACGGCGTTTCCCACAAACACCATTCTCTGCCCAAAACACGAGGAAAAGGAGGATTCGGAAGAGGATGACGTTTGCTGGCGCACCGCCAAGGGCCGACCAGGGGGAGGTAATCAGCAGGATGAGTCATCTCCCCCATGCCCCCTGGAGGTCCCGGTAACATTTTTTTTGGACTCCCCAGATAACCCGAGAGTCCCACATCCTCCAAGATCTCCAGCGAGACCCCGGACATCATCTCCACCATGCTCCCTAGCAAAAATGGTGAAACAAAGGCTTCCCCCTCTGCAAGACTCTCCGGCTAGGAACACTCCCGCAACTCCGACATCAACAACTGTGGCCACAGGGGCAGGAAGAAGGCTGGCATTACACCAGGAGCAAGAAGGAAGGCAGAAGGGATGAAGGAGATGGGGTACCCCTCTCCCCCTATTTATATTGATCACAGCCTCTCTGTGCAGTTAATGCAGGAATGACGCATGAACAGCAATAGATGCCAAAGCCTCGCTTCGGCCAATGCGCCCATGCTGTGCCTAGGAACCCGCTACCCTTTGTGAGATTATTCAACAAGATCGTGGAGGATGTGGAAGCGACGGTTCGGGAGCCACCCGCAGTCGCCAGGAGGAAAGATTGATAGGGGCCCACCTTGGACATAAATGCAGGCAGGTGATACCTAGCATTTTATGTCATTATATTTGCTCATTTACTTAGCATGTTTTATCCTCTCGTACGCTTAAATCATGTTTATATCATATTTTACGATTAGGATCTATTTTTGGAGCTCATTATAATTTCCTCTAAATTTTGGTATTATTTCATAATTTTTGTAGGGAATTAAAGATGAACCTTGGACCAAGGCTTGAATCAAAGAAATTGGACCCAATGCTAGTGTTGAGGAGCTCGGTTCAATTTAAGCATGATCTAACTTGAAGGCTTAGTTCAATTCAAATGAAGATGGTTTATTTCATCCACCCCAATTTGGATCCAAGAACAGGAAAGCCCATCAACATCATCCAATCCTTAAGCCCAATTACAACTCTTATTGGATTCGGATCCAAATTTTCTTACTCCTACCCTCAACCCAAAATCCAAAAAACCAATAAGAAACCTACCCTCATCCTCTTCTTCATTTTTGGGCTGGGTTGGGCTGAACACAAGGCACAAAAGAGCTGGGCCGAAAAAGCTGGGTCGAACATCAAATTTGGCGCACACAGGGGGAGAAAAGGCACGCAAGCTAGGGCCAGGAAGAGAAAAGGGAAAAAAACCCGATCGGGAAGAACCCGATGCCATCATCGACTGAACTCACCCTCTTCTCCACCCTCACCACCGGCGGTCCACATCTTCACAGCCGCTGGCCGGACTCCATCTCCTCCACCTTCCATTTTCTTCTTATCCACCACCTCCGGCCAGCCATCTCTTCTCCCTCTCCATCTCTTCCACCTTCTCAGGCCATCGCACAAGAGGAGGGCACGCGCACAAGGAAGGGAACCATAGATGCACTCTCCTCCATCCATATCCGATCCGGAGCTCTCTTCCATCCTCTCCATCTTTCCTTCCATCTCTTCTT
>JAGFNQ010005022.1:97735-160286 GCA_024364735.1 Boesenbergia rotunda | reverse complement strand
TTTCAAGAATTTAAAAAAAACATCTATCTTTAAAATTAATCCGACGAAATTCAAACATTTAAATTATTAAAAAAATGGACATTAAGTAGCCTCCATAGGTGCATTGCAGTATGCAGTTGTAAAGTAGTCAGAAGAATAATAAAAGGTTGAATATGATTTTAGGTATGACTGCTTCCGAGGTAATCGCTAAGCCAATAAAAAAACAATATATCTTCAAGATTAATCGGGCGTAGTCTGGATTAATTTTTTTTTTAAAAAAAAGTTAGACATGATCGCGAATAATCAGAGAGTTAGTGATTAACTTGTAATTATTATAATGGTATTTGAATTTTAAGGTAGGCGAAGGACAAAAATAATTTATTTAAAGGTTAAATAAAAAAATTTATGAAAATTTGAAAAAAAAAATATTAAATGGTGATGTAAGGCTCTTGAGATGAAATTATGTAAAATGGAATTAATTACAGGTGAAATATTGTTCGACGGAAAAAAATAGTAAGATTATGTAACTATGAGGGCTAAAATCAATTTTTATTAGTAAAATTAAACGCCATTTCGGCAAATTTTTCACAGTTCAAGTGGAAAGCTTAAACATTTTAAATAGAATATATATATATATATATATATATATATATATATATATATATATTCAAAAGTTTTATAAAAATTAGGGACTAAATAAAATTAAGGAATAAATTAAAATAAAACATTCTAGAGATGAATTTTAAAATAAAAAAGACTAGTTTATAAACTCACCTATTTTATACAAATATTAAAAAATTAAATAAAATTTAGAAAATTAGAGAATTAATATGTCTGAAGAATAAATTAAAATTCAATAATCTATCTATTAATATTTATAAAATACAGTTTTACATGCAGACATGGTATTCACAGGAAACTTACAATTTCCGCCTAAACTAAATCTAACTTTTAAATTTTTCTAAACCAAATAGATTTTAAATTTTTTTAATAAGTTTTTTTCTCTTTTTTTTCCCTCTATTGGTCTCCCTCCCCTAATCTTAAATAATCCCTTTCTCTGCTCTACTGTTGCCACCTTTGCCGCCGTCTCCTTCGATTCTGCCACCGTCTCCTTCAATCCGGTCGTCTACGTTGTTGTCCTCTCCTGTGCCACCTTTTCCTTCAATTCTACAGAGGTCTCTTTCAATCCGGTCGTCTACGGTTCCGTCCTCTCCTGTGTCGTCATCTCCTTCGATTCTACAGAGGTTTCCTTCGATCCGGTCATCTACAGTGTCGCCCTCTCCTTTGTCGTCGTCTCCTTTGACATGAATCCATAATGGAATAAAATTACTTTTCATTTTAATTTTTTATTTAATAATAAAAATTGACATGTATATATTATCGCTAAACATGTTATTTGAATTGTATAATATTCTTACATAACATACCGATATTACACTAATTAAATCATAAAATCTTGATCCAAACTAAGTCAGGTCGTCCAACTTGACTTACTCGTTCCATCTAATTTTATATATAATATTTAAAAATAAAAACAGATAAATAAATAATTAGTTGCTTCAAAATCAATTTTATACATTATTTCCAACACTAAACTTTGAAATGTATTTGTCAATAATTATAGGAACTAAAATAACCAATTTTATAAATCAATTTAATTATTCTATTGGATTTGAGGTCTGATTGAAGTTGAGCCGGTCGGTGTCCGGCTCCACTCGAGGGTGGGCCCGCTGCCTCACTGTCAAACCACATGGGACACGCAGTCCCATGCGGCCAACTGGCCCCCGCCGCCGTAGTCAATCTCGCTCAAATCCCCATTCACATTATTTTACCACTGTTTTTCTCTTCCCCTCTTAATTTCAATCAATTTTTTTTATTTCAAATAAAAAAATAAGTATTTTTTATTATTATTATTATTATTATTATCACAAATATTTAATAGCATGAGCGCCTATTTAAAAAAAATAATTAGTTAGGTAATATTAAATTTGAAATGTCGATTAAAATATTCATCCGTCGTTGAGATAAATCATAAAAGTATATATAAATAATAATTCTGATAATTAATATTCTCAAATCTATTAACTATTAAATTTTTTTTGATAAACTATAATAATTAAATTTTAAACTCTAAATTTTTTATTTATAATTGGAGAATCTAATTACAAGACTCTGCATGTGCCTCGATAATATTAATAGTAAATGATTGAATATCGTCAGTATATTAATTAAATATAAATAGATAAATTATGAGACTTTTTTTTAAATGTATAATTATAAGATATATCGAAATACAACTCAAAACATAATGAAAATTACTCGCACAGATACTTATGACAGTGATCAGAATAAAATTAGAAATCTGTCAATATAAAACGGAATCGAACCTTAGACCTCCCAATCTCCAGGCCTCTGTCAATTATGGGACATTTTATCCATAATACTTAGGAAAATATTTTATATATGTTAAAAATTAATTTCAATTTTTATTAAAATAATTATATCTAATTTGCAACTATGTCAACTCTTGAGGAGAACTATTAACATGCTATATATATATAGTTTTAATTAATTAATTACTGATATGCTATGATGAGTTGGCACCTGCTTGTTTTGATAATATTAAATTTCCTCCTTTTTTTTTGCCTTCCATTTTTTATTTCCTTTTGTTTTATTTTCTTACTGTAACGTGCATTATTTGAGGGGGAATAATTTTGCCAGGCCCCGAAGGAAGGGAGCTCATGAGCTACGACGACTGCCGGAGAGGTCACACACGAACACCCACCACTCTCTCTTGTCCATATCACCACAAGCCATTCCTACTGGCTGCTGTTGACTAAATTAGATCCCCGGGTCGGGTAAATCTATGCTCGGATTTTCCTTTTTACATATTTCCGCCCTTTGTTTTTTCTATTTCATTTCGAGGGCTGTAATCTATAAACCAGCAAGTTTAGTTGAGTTGAGTACCCCTGTTCCTCTGCTTCTCTTCTTCTCCTGCAGCCTTCTTCTCTCTTCCTCCTCTTCAGGCTTGTGCAGTTGTAGGTTGCAGCAGCACTTTGGGTTAGGGGCCTTCTACCGCTGCCCCTGTCTTCAAAGGGGCTCATGAAGAGGCTAGTAAGTACGTTTTTGTATTTCTCTTTCTTTCTTTCTTTCTTTCTTTTGTTCTTTAGTTAATTTCAACTGGTAGGGGTTGGATGGTGTTGAGTTTGATGTGCTTGTGAATTTTGAGTGTCAGGGGGGTTCTTGTTCCTTCTCTGATCCCTTTAGTGTGGGCAAAGTTCTTTTGGAGTAGCATTGAGAAAGTGGCCATTTGGATCATCTGTGTTTCTTTTTATTCTAGGGTTTTTGGTTCGTCCCTAGTATGAAGTAGATGAGATCCACTTGTTCATCCTTTTTTTCATTCTGTCAGGAACTGATACTGTTCCTTGTCAATGCCAAGATCTCTGTTGCCCATTTGAGTTCCAATTTTGAGGGATTTACTTCCTTGTACTCCCTCAGAAGATTAGATCTTCCCAGTATTGTTTCTGTTCTTGATTAGTGTTGCTTTCACATTTTTCTGATATCGATATCGAATTGCTGTGAATGAACACATGCTAATAGCTCTTTGTGCCTGCCTTTAGGCAATTGTGATTCTTCTCCTAGTTGTTGTCGATGCCGACAGGGGCATCAGAAGTGATGCCCGTGGCTACTGCAATTACAAACGGAGCTTGAATCCGAGACCGCATAGTGTCACCATAACAGAATTTGGGGCAGTCGGAGACGGTGTAACCTTGAACACGGTGGCCTTCCAAAATGCCGTCTTTTATTTGAGGTCATTCGCCGATAAAGGAGGAGCTCAGCTCTATGTCCCGAAAGGGAAATGGCTCACCGGAAGCTTCAACCTAACCAGTCACCTCACTCTCTTCTTGGAGAAGGATGCAGTGATCATTGGAAGTCAGGTCTCAACTAATACTCCTACACATTTTATCAATTTAGTATATGTTTGTATCTACAAAGTTGTTTTTGTTAGTATAAGTCGATTTCTTAACATTATTAGCATTTGAGGAAACCATGCTCTTGTATCATGTTAGATTTGTTCCGTTTAAGACTATGTATCAGTTAAGACAATTCCCTTTCATTCACAGGATTCGTCTCAATGGCCTATCGTAGAACCATTACCCTCCTATGGTCAGGGGCAAGATCTTCCAGGTCAGCGGCATCGTAGCTTGATAAATGGATATAACTTGACCGACGTAGTGATAACAGGCATGAATTCTTTGATTTCTAATTCTCATGCGCGCGCAAATTCTATGTTTAACTCAATTAGTCTTATGCTTTGTTGCTTGTTGTGCAGGTGATAACGGAACTATCGATGGGCAGGGTCTTGTTTGGTGGGAGTGGCTCAACTCCCGGACTCTAAATTATAGCCGGCCTCATGTTCTTGAACTCGTGAATACTACCGATGTCGTCATTTCGAATTTATCCTTCTTGAATTCGCCTGCATGGACTATCCATCCAGTCTACTGCAGGTATGTTGTTAAAGTCAGGTTTCGACTTGTTTTTTTCCAGCCTCTTCGAGTACAATTTAGGTGGAAATCGTCTCGTGAAATTTGAATTCTGAACACAAGCGTCCACAATGCAGCAAAGTCGATATCCAGAACATAACAGTTTATGCTCCATTCGATTCTCCATTTACAAATGGCATAGTTCCAGGTAATAATCTTGGTTCACTTTCTTCATTACTAGATAGAAAGGCATATAAGAGAGTGACATTTTTCTCTTGAAGTCGATATATTTTAGAACTGAGATCGTCTTGATAACTCGAATTGTCTTGAGTGATGATCCTTTTGTCCCAATTTAGCTCATGTGATTTTTTCGCCTACTTGCTTCAGATTCCTGCTCAAATTTGTGCATTGAAGACTGTAGTATTGAAGTTGGACAGGATGGCATTGCTCTGAAAAGTGGTTGGGACAATTACGGTATCACTTTCGATAGACCTTCAACCAATATCCATATCAGGAAGGTTCATTTGCAGGCGCCTCTCGGCTCGGGACTCACTTTCGGCAGCGAGATGTCTGGCGGAATCTCATTTATATACGTTGAGCACCTCCACATTGACAACTCTTTAACCGGAATCAGCTTCGAAACCGCCCCCGGGCGCGGCGGCTTCATAACAAGCAGTGTCGTATCGAATGTGGAAATGGTGAATGTGCAGGAGGCATTTTGGTTCACCGGCAACTCTAGTAGCCATCCCGACGACCAGTATGACCCAGACGTCCTCCCGGTCATCCGCCAAATTACCCTAAAAAATGTGATTGGCACCAACATATCGACAGCCGGGTCCTTTTCAGGAATTGACAATGATCCCTTCACTGCTATTTGTCTCTCAAACATCACACTGTCCATCTCCTCAGACCATGATCTCCCAGTCTCTTGGTCATGTTCGAATGTTTCAGGATACTCCGAATCAGTCTTTCCTAGTCCATGCTCCGACCTCAATTCAAACTCCTCTCTCTTATGCTTCTCTCTCGGCGACTTCACCTCCCTCGCAGAAGCTTGATAAACACTCCCCTTTGCAGTTGCGATATTCGTTTCAGGACTCGATCGTGTACAATCATGAAACTTAAGCTTCATTGCCCATTGTTTGCTTATTCTGGCTACCTCAATAAATCCCAACAATGAAGATGCTTTTTCTCTCCATTGATCATTCGATGCTTGTTCGCCATCTTTCTTAATTAGTTCTGAATGGAAAAAGGGATGGAATTAGAGATGGTAAATGTGGATTTTTGTACAGTTAAATTTGTTCATTCAATCTGTAAGAAATTTTTTTGGTAGTGCTCGATTGGAATCGAGATATTTGCTCGATATCATTTTCTAATGTTTAGTAATTCCCAATATTTTAATACCTTTTTATATTAAAAAGAGTTTGTATTCAAAATATTTATTTATTATTTATATGTCTTCTTTTTTTTCTCAAAATTTTTCTAATATTTTCTACAAAGAATATTGCATTGTTCTCTGCTGGGCTGGGCCGTGGTGCTTCATCCAGCCGGCCTTCTTGGTTCTTATGTTAATTAAATCAGGCGGCGTTATTTGGCGCTAATCCGTTTTCGAGCCCCTGGTCTCCTCTCCACTTTCCCTCCATTTCCAATTTATCCTCCTTCTGGGTTAATTAATCACGATGATGACGATGATGCTTGCGTCAGACGCATAACCACCCTCTGTTCATGGGCTCGACCATGGAGTCCTGGGTGAGTCGCACGTGACCAGAGGAATCAGACTGAAGCGCGAGCTATGCATCCACGACGCTGCCGCCAAAAAAACAGCGAATAGAATTGCCGATTTCTACCCCTAAACTGTCCTTGGTTTTGGATTTGGATCTCACTCTCTTAAATTCTGTCGAGGTAATTTATCTTCACTACTTACACTGTATTTATTTATTTGTTGATTTTTGTCAAAAAAAAAAAAAACATTAAATGCTAATAAATTCATTTAATGGTTTTGCATCAGTTTGACCGAGTCGCTCCCGATGATAAACGACTTCTGAGGAGAAAATTGACGATGCAGCAAGAGAAAGAAGATTGCGATCTTTTCTGTGTCGATCATCTTCTATATTGGACGAAATTCAGACCCGGGGTTAAATAATTACTCTACAAGGTAACAGCTATGTTTTTTTTTTAAATACTTATGGAAATAACTATAATAACAATAGATAAAGATTTTTTTTTATAAAAGAAATGAGGATTAATATAAGGATGTTTTTTTTAAAAATATTAATATAAGGATATTTTTATTAGCTAATAAAAATATTTAATTTCTGGAAATATAACTATAATAACAACTGATAAGGATGATTTTTTTCTAAAAGAAACAATGAGGATTAATATAAGTATTTTTTTAAATATTAATATAAGGATATTTTTATTGGCTAATAAAAATACTTAATTTCTGGAAATGTAACTATATATAATAATAATAACAGATAAACATGTTTTCTACTAAAAAAAAAAGAATGAGGATTAAAAGAAAATAAGATGGTAATAAAATCAACATTCGTCCATATTAATATAATTACTACCATGCATTGGAAGGTGGGGGAGTTGGATCAGGTCAGACAAAAGTTTAAGTCATTGAGTGGGGCTCTATCCAAGTCGCCTCTATAAATGATAAACCCAGCGTTTACAACCTTAATCAATATCAACTTTCAATAAAAAAAAACCCTAAAGGCAAGCAGACAGTCAATCAACTATGAGCATCCACCAAATGAAACCAATTTAATAAAACTAGAACAACTGATGAGTGAGTTTGGTTAATGGTGTATGTATTTTTACAGGCCATTTATAATAAATAACAAACAACAACTAACAATATCTAGTACTAGTTTTTTTTTTGTCAAACCAGTAACGACCACCACTGTTGGTGCCTCAAACCATATTAATAGGAATGGTTAAAGCTTAAGATATTACCGACGGAAATGGCAAAAAAAAAAAAAAACTTTTCTAACAGTCGAGTTATTTATTATTCAATTTACTTTTCTGTGATCATTATTCATGGTGACAAAAGGCGATTCGTTCATCTCAACGCCCCCGTCAATCCGTCCCACGACCAACACAGAGGAGGTAAATCACGGAGGCTACTAGCCCGGATGTTGTGGCTACACTACAAGAAAAAAGCTAAACAACAATGTTTTTTACGCGTTGTCTATGTGACTTAAAAAGCGTTGTTAAAAGCACTGTTGTTAAAAGTCTATTCAAAGACAACACTTAAAAAGCGTTGTCAATTTGTGCAAAGACAACGCTTTTGTAATGTTTAAAAAGCGTTGTTGTTTTTTATAAAGACAACATTTTTGCAACACTTAAACAACGTTGTTGATTTTTACAAAGACCACACTTTTGCAACATTTATAAAGCGTTGTCATTTTTTTCCAGGACAAAGCTTTTACAACGCTTAAAAAGCGTTGTCATTTACTACAAGGTCAAAGTTTTTACAATTCTTAAAAAGCGTTGTCTTTTTTAACAAATAACACGTTTTTTAAATAGATAAAAAGTATTTTTTTTAAAACATAAATATTTTACCAAAACATACAAAAAAATATCCACAAACAGTAAATATGAATATCCACAAACAAAAAATAAAAGCATCCACAATCCTTTTTAAAATATAACTATTTAACAAAAGATACAACTTCATATTATCTAAACAAAAAATATATATGGTCGCACAATCCTCAAATTAACTTTATATCCATATTAAGTAACAAGATCATTATCAAAACATCCTTCACCGGTAGCTATGACACTTTTCTTTGGCCTCAACTTCTCAAGCTCTTTAACTATGATTTAACACTGCATCAAAATAAAAATTCATGTTAGAGATTCTGTGTGAATGAGATAAATGACATCGATAAAATCCATAAGCAAGTTAAATGTTGGATCCGTGGTGAAATAGTCGTCAAAGGTACTTACTTTTCGATCCGTGGTGAACTTTGCTGATGGATTCTTCAATATTGGATGAACATCATCTGAGCAAAAGGAAAAAAAAACAGCCCTATAGCAAGCATAAACTTGTAACTAATAAAACAGAAAAGTGATTTATGAAACATGGATCTCAAAATGAAACATGTAACGACATACATTTCACAATTCATATGTTTGCTTTAAATGAATGTGAAAATGATGGTCATCATTCCATAAACTTAAATCTAAATAGAATTATCGCAACCATCATAACACACCTACTCATAAATATGATCTTGTATACATTCCGCCAATTCGGACCGCAGCTCATCAATTTCTTCTCGAGAATACTCTGCTTTTGTGAACTATGAACACACACAAATTACGTTAATAGAAAAAATAATCAAAACTCACTTTGTAAATTTTAAATAGTTTATTTCAAATAATTTGAGTTAATACAAAATAATATTACTATTGATCGTAGTGAATCTCTCTCGATAGTTTCAATCTCTTCAATAATTTGTCTCATAAATCTCATCACATAATAACCACATTGTTTTGCATCTTGTTGCTGAGGAGCCTATGATAATTAGAGCCAAATTATTAATGACAAATATACACATTAAAATACATGTTAAACAAAATTACATGTACCTTTAGTACTTCCCACTTAACGTTTTTTCGACCTTTCCTTCCCTTATTTGAATTAAACAATCTTAAGGCCCTTCATAAGTTAATAATATTTGATATATGAGTTTTTTATTGAGTAAAATAAAGGTTTACTAAAAAAGAGCATATATGAACTCACATTTCCACTATATATTTCCAATCTTCATCGCGAATGCGATAACTTAGGGAATCCAACAAATAAATAACATCCTTGTAAGGTTCAATGATAGTGAGAATCCAGTGGAAACTAGGCATAGACATACAATTAGTGCATATAACTCAATAAACAAGCGAAAGGAAGCAATTGAAAGTGATGTTTTATTTCTTACTTACCCGATATTACATGACACCAAAACTAATTGATTTGCTGATGCACCAGTTAGCCTATCTGCTAAAACACTTGCCTTTTGGTTCAACCTTTCAAGCTTACCTATTTTGTCGTGTGTAGTTTTTGTCATATGTGGGATCTTGAGTGGATCCATAAATATGAATTTCTCTTTCTTGTTATCTTTCAGCGTCTTCTTATAAAGATGTCTGTCATTGCAAAGATAATAAAATTAACATACTAAATAATTATGTGAAGAAAATATAATGGTCACACATAATGTTTCAATAATGAAAATAAAATATTATCTTCGAAGAAAAAGTTGCTGAAATTACTTAAATCAAATCACTTACCATATATAGCCAACAACACAATTGCCTGAAATTGGCTCCAAATGATATAAAGAAATGATGTCCTCAAGATGCAGAAAAAGTTCACATATGCCTCATTATAGTCTACTGCAGGTATGTCCTTTATCTAGAGCACGTTTACTATAACAATATAACATATGTAATGATCTTGGGATACTTGTTGACAAAGTATGCTTCTTTTTTAGTTGTTCAAAGTTCTGCCTTCCAAGCTTCTAATAATTTCAAATGTAAACAAGTTAGATAGGTTGAATAATAAAAAAGCGACAATTTAATTTGAAATATAATATCACATATGCCTCATCTTGCTTCACTATCAAGTGTTGTGGCCAAGCCACATGAGTTCCTACAGCATCACCAATTACTTCACATTCACTTGGAATTGGATATGGCAAAGGTACTAATTTGTCCACTGCTTCATCAATAGAAACTCGAATGCAATTCTTGGGAAATGGAACACCATGAAGCATTTTATCTGGTCCATTAATACAAACAATTGTACCATATGCAGCAATATTTGTGCTAGATTCCAATGTTAATGCAACTGATTTACCCTAAAATGCAAATAAGCATGTCGATTATATTAAATATTAACACAAACACAAGTATTAAATATGATTATCCAACAATAACCAAACAATATCATTATCCAACAATGGAATATTATTATCCAACAATATGATTATCCAACAATGGCTATATGATTATCCAACAATATGCAAACCAATTTTAAAACAATTTTAAACAGAAATCATTACCAAAAGTCGGTCATAGCAAAAATCCCAAAGGATTCATTCCCGCAAAAGCTCACAAAAGCTCCCACAAAACCAAAGCTCACAAATATTCTTTCAAAAGAAAAGTAGGATAGAACTATAAGCCGCGAACAAGTCTTCTTTCAAAAGTTTGATTTTGATTAGTGTGGTATAGGAATATTTGGCAATTCAAGAGAGGACTTATCATTATTCATTATAATCTAATGAACAAATACTATATAAAAGATGCTTGAATACAGCTTCTGAGAGAATAGTTCGATGTCTTTCAATCTTTGTCTGGCCATGCACGCAATGATGGGGATACCCAAGACTCTAAATAGCCCTCCCCATTCGATTGGGAAAACCCCCATACTCAACTTGTAACGACGATGTGCCGCTTCTTTCAAATAAAGCGCGACCGACAAAACCGACGAACAGCGGTATAGTCGAAACACCTACCTCCCTTTGCGAACAGGTGTATTGCTATACATCTTTCTTTAGTGAGGTCATCGAAGATGATCAAGGAAACCTTGTAGTGTAGCAAAGCCCCTTCCGTCAGTCTTTGGAAGACTCTCTGCCAACGTAGGCGAGGAGAAAGACCTTATCTATTATTAGTCTCCATTCGACTATTTCACTAAGAAAGAAAAAATGTGACCTCGACCTTACCTTACCCCTCTCCTAGCCCCAACAATGTTCACTGGTCGACCCCTAAAGAAACAGTAACAACAGCCTTTAGACATAGTTCCCATTCTACTTACTATTAGATAGATGATGAAACGATGACGGAACAATTACTTTCATTGTTACGGCAACCCAATGTTAAACAGAAAGTTCCCACAAAACCAATTCATTCCCGTAAAAGCTCACAAAACAGGAGGTTGCGGCAAAATGATTTCGGCAAGAACTCCCAACAGGATTCCTCGTAAGAACTCAGAGCAGTAGGTTGCGACAATATACAAAAATCCGAACACAGGAGGTTGCGGCAATATGGAAAACTCAAATCATTATCAATATGCAAAAAACCAGAACATAGGAGGTTGCGGCAAGAACTCATTACAAAAAACAGAGGATTACCTAGTGAGCTTGCTAAAGAAAGGGGTCGACGACGGGCGGCGATCTACGGCGATCAGCGAACCGCAGGAAAGGAGGAGGAGGAGATATCGCTGGAGAAAAGGATCACCGGCTAAAAGAGGGGGGGGTGTGGACCGACGGCGTCGGCGTCGACGGCGATGCACGAGTTAAGAGATCAGGGAGGAGGAGTCGGGTCGATCGGCGCGATGAGGTATATGGCACAGGGACTCTAATTTTATACGAGAGGAGGAGTTAAAAACAAAATTTTAAAATCTAATTTAAAAATTATATAATTTTTAAATTCTAATTTAAAACTTATTTAATTTTTAAATTAGATAATTTAAATCTAATTTTTTTCTTAAATAATTCAAAATTATCCCAGCAAATATTTTTAAAATTCAAAAAAATTATTCTAAAATTTTTCATAAAGTTATTTCTAATTTTAACTCATATTTATAGTATTTTTATATATGTGTGTATATATATTTGTATGTATATATATATGTTTTTAATTATTTATTAATTATTATTTATAATTTTAATTAATTTTTTTACACTGTATTTTACATAGACAAAACTTGCTAAAGTTTTATTATTATAGATACTAAAAAAATACTCAAACACAACGCTTTTTGAAAAGCGTTGTCTTTGATCTAAAAAAAAGGTCAATAGACAACGCGTATTTGAAAGCGTTGTCTTTAATAAGAAATAAAAAAACATAGACAACGGTTTTCACTAAAAGCGTTGTTAAAAAAAAAGACAACGCTTTTTTAAAAAAATATTGTCTTTCAAGTGTTGTGAAATCATAATTTTCATGTAGTGGTATAATAGTACTAATGTAAAGCTTGTACTCAAGTTTGCCAATCACCATAATTCACTGGTCTGATCGATCGCACGCGGTTGACCGGAAACCTTTCAAACAAACTTACTTGGAGTTCACTCCTGCAAGACCTAGGGTTCACTCCCCTAGGGTTTTCTCTTTGCTTAGAGTTCACTTTTTCAAGATTTCTCATCACCTAATGTTCACTCCCCTAGGGTTCTTGTTTGAAGATTACTCCTCCAAGACTTCTTATCACCTAAGGTTCACTTTCTTAGAGTTTTTCATTTGCTTAGAGTTTACTCCCCTATGACTTTTCATCACATAAGAGTCACTCCCCTAAAATTTTTCCCTTTGCTTGAAGTTTACCTCTCTAAGACTTTTTACTCTTGTTATTCATCTGGTCAACCTTGATCTAATTATAGTCCATTAAACATATTGCCAAACAAATATCAAAACATTTGAGGTCGATTGTAGCAACACTAAAGACACTACAAAATCACGTGAGAAATTAAAATAACTAGTTAACAGGCCAGAATTGCATTAGGATAAATAACCAATAAATTTTCAAAGGCTTTCATACATTGGACAAAGATGGTAAGTAAGTTTTATGCAGTTGGTTGAAAGAAATAAAATTTTCAGATGAGTATGCCTCTGATATGACTCAATGTATCAATATGAACAAGTTAAAGATGTTTGGAATGAAAAAACATGACTATCATGAATTTATGCAAAGACTTATTTCAGTAACTTTTCATGACTTACATCCTCAAAATGTTTGAGAAACACTCATAGAATTGAGTCTATTTTTTAAAGATTTGACTGCAAGATGTATTATAGTGGATGATATGGTTCGGCTAAAAATAGACATTCTTCTCATACTATATAAATTGGAGCGAATATTTCCTCCTAGTTATTTTTATTCAATTGAATATCTACCAGTATAGTTACCATATGAGACACAAATTGTTGGTCCTGTTCAATACAGATGAATGTATCCATTCAAACGATTTAATTGTTGTCTTTCAAAAATTTCTTTGAATAATACACCAGAAGCTATATTATAATCCTTCTGAGCATGTCTGTCTCTATTTGGGATTCCAAGCAATAATGCAACATTTATGGTTGTGAAGGACACAACCACATTGAAAATTTTTAATATCTTTGCTTTCAAATCTCAATTCTCAAATATGGTCACCAATAATTAGGGATGGAAATAGGCCAGGCGGCCTGTCAGGGGCCTGTGGCCTGGCCTGCATTTGGCCTGGCCTGGCCTGGGCCTGTTAAAAATAAAATAACAATCAGGCCCTTTTAAAAGCCTGTTTTTCTTATCAGGCCAGGCCCAGGCTCAATATAAAGCCTATGAGGCCTGACAGGCCGGCCTGGGCCTGTTAAAATTACATCATACAAATTATCAAAATAGAGTTTTGATCCTTAAACCTCTGCAAGCAAACTCTTATCTACACCCTACTAGCCAACACACCACAAATCTATTTTCGTTATATCATACATATTTTATATATTTACTTTGGAAGGAACATATATATTTATGGTATTTTTAACTAATTTGTTAAATTAGTATTTTGGATAATCGAATATTCGAATTGAATTGTTATATTTTATATATTAGAAATATTTTGGATAATCGAATTAAATTACAAGCTTTGTAAACAGGCCACAGGCCAGGCCAGGCTATTGAACAGGCCAGGCTCAGGCCTAGAATAAAGCCTGTAACAGGCCACAGGCTAGGCTCAGGCCTGTTTGCTATTATACAGGCCTGGCCTATTAAGGTGAAAGCCTGGCCTGGCCTGATCTGTTTCCATCCCTACCAATAATCCTCTATGATGTTGAATTTTTGATATGGTGAGGAATGACGCAAATAGAGTATTCTTTATACCAGCCATGTGTTTTTCATGGAGAATAACTCCTAAACGACCCTTTCCTCCTTTTGTCTTTCACTTTCTTGAAGGTTCAAAAAAAAAATCTATAAAATACCCTAACTTACTCATCCAATGTAACTTTTCCTCCAATTTTGATAATTGGATCTCAATTGCAAAACTAGATGTATTTTTTCATTTCCTACCATATAAAAAAATCAAGCTTTGTAAATTTCAATCAAATATCATTTGTAAAACTAAATTAAACTAAATTTACTCACTAGAACAATTAATGAATTATAATGAATGAAAAAATAAATAATCTATAAAATATTAAATTTAGAGATAAGCAAAACAATATGATGAGATCTGTACGCACATATAGAGTAGGTTAGAGATGATATAACTATTAGTGGGAATCATAGAGTCAATTATGTGGTGATTGACTAGAGACTTTTGTATCATATTCTATTATTAATAAAGGCAAATTTGGTTATTATACTTATTTTATATTTGTGTCAAATAACTAAGTATAATAATGTCCTTAGATAGTAGGTTCTTATATATATCATATTAATTGGTTGAATCGATAGTGAGATGATATAGAGAACACTACACTAAACTATTCCTAGTCAAACATTAATATTCATGGCAATATTAATGTATGGATAGTAGCATGTAAGTCAATTGATAACTTAAGCTCACAGTCATGGATATGTGATATCAAGTTGACACATGGATATATATTAGAGAATGTGTATTGAATTAACCCGCCATGAGAAAGTTTCATAGATTATTATATAGGTGTCATAAACTTTTTTATGTGACTATTAGTATGAATAGTCTTTAGACCTGAAGTCACTACAGTTCTCTACATAAGGAGTTATGTACTTTGACATCGTCAAACGTCACACGTAACATGGTGGACTATAAATGCGATCACTGGGTATGTAATGAATTATGCGGAGAGATGTAAGTGATGTAGATGAGATCTATCTTTCCCATATGACGGGAATGATATCTGTGGGCCTCTTGATCGAGTAGGACTACTAAAACACATAGGTATGCTCAAATGAGTCAATATGAGATATTGAACTTATTTATTTGAGTGAGCCTACTCAGGGATCAAGAAAAACAATGATTGATCGAGAATGACATGGTCTATACCTCATTGGTCAATCTAGATATCGAGGATAGAATGACAAGGTCATACATTTTCATAGTCACGGAGGTTAAGTCGGATCTCAATTTTCTCGTCACTTGAGTAGCAATGATGCATTGCTAGATGTCGACACTCATTGCTTATATGTCTAAAGCGGTTTAAACAGATTGTTAATGTTAGGAGAACCTATTGGGTCACACACTAAGGACACAATGCTTCGGAGATTAATTGATCTTAGTTTGACTAAAATTTGATCTGAATTGTATTAATTTAGATAAACTCAAGTGAATCCAATTGGATTATGGGATTGAGATCTAATTTGAGTTAGACTCGTTTAAATTAGACTCAATCACATTTAAATGAGATATTAATTTATTAAAATATTTAATAAATTAATAATAGAGGAAAATGAAAAGTTTCTCTTCATTGGATGAAGAGAAGTTGAAAAGTCACGTGAAAAACATGAGTTCTAATTGGGTTTTTATTGGCTTTAATGAAGGGAAGCTAAAGGGATAAAAACTCTTCATATTCATGGGATGAGTATAAAAAAGTTTTTCTTGTCATTTGAATGAACTACTTGTCATTTGAATGAACTATTTGTCATTTTTCTTCCCTTCCTTCCCTTAGCCGAAATCCCTTCTTCTCCCTCTCCTTATTGCTTTGTGAATCTCCTTTTGTGGCTAGCACCATAAAGGCGATTCTTCTCCGAAGCTTGAGATATCGTGTTCGTGTGGATACACATAGAGGCACGGACACTTGAACTTGCAAGAGATCCGATATGCCTTGGACATGCGGGATAAGCGAAGGGCACGCGCCAAAGGTATACCTATAAGATAGAAATTTATAGATCTAACTTTCTATGAGTTTTCTTTCGCATGGATCGCTTGTGGGATCTATTATTTCCACTATGATTTTTAAATATTTTTGCCTTTAGATCCCCATAATAACCTATTTAGATTAAGAGGTACTTATCACATTATAAGCAGGAAGTATGACATAGAAAACAATTAAATACGTTTTTTAGATTATGTTTTAGGGAATTCATATAGATAGTATTAACATAATAGAAAATGATATGATCAGTGAAAAAAATCAATGAAAATCTTAGTAAATGACGTGACACTTTATATATAGTGATCCTCGATGGATTCACCGTGCCCCGTAGGGTAAAGTTTGATTTGGGGCAGCGACCTCCGGCCGCTGATTGTCCGGGTGATAATCAGACGTGTACATATAAAATGTCACATCATTCATTAAAATTTTCATTGAGTTTTTTCACTGAGTTTATCGGAGCTCTAACATAATTAAATATAATATATTATATCTGAATATGCAACCAATGGTAAACAACAACAATGATGTATTTTCATAAATAAAGTTGAACTAGTTAAATAATGATACTTACGACATTTTGTTCAGATAATTTTCATAAAACTAACTTAATTCAATGACAATGAGAGTATTAAAATAAAGAAAAAAAATTTAAACACATAGAAATAGAATAATATCTTTCTAAACTCATTTTCAAAGAAATAGAAAAAACTAAATTAATTGTTTCTTCAAGATTAATAATATTGTAATTTATACCTATTGTTCTTAAATAATTCAATATATATTGAAAGATTTGAAGTACAATCTGATTTGTCATTTCTCATTGGGAGGTTTTGATTATCACTTAAGGCACACAAGCCTATTATTTTTAGAAATTAGAATTTAAGAAATGGTAGGTAATATAATTGTAGGAGTCAAAAATAGTTATAACTGATCAACTTTACCTTACTAAACTTACTTACAATTAAAATAATTATAATTGGATATTGTAGCTGAATGAGGTCGATGTATATATGTGGGGATTGCACATGTAAATAAGTGGGTTTGGCTATAGAAAAATAAAATTTAACAATTTTGTCAGAGTTTTTTTTAATGGGAAAATGAAAAAGTTTGTTCGGTTGGGATGGTAAGGAGGATTCAATTTCCTCTCTACTTTAGATGGCACGCGACGAGCACAAAGGAAAAAATGAGGGGTATTTTCGATATCCCATACTTGATTTGATTATTCTAAACATTAGATATGTGAAATGAGAATTTGATATTTTTCCTACATAGTTCAGGAAAAAACTGTTAAATTTAAAATGGTCTAACAATTTTTAAATTTATTTATTCATTGATTTATGAAGTCCTAAAAAGGCTTTAGGATACACAAGTCATGTTGATATCAAAAGCATACCCAGTAGTACTCTCAGAATGTCAGAGCATGCATAACTCTTATTTTTTAAAAATTTTGGATTATGTTGCATTTGTAGTGCTCCTCTTGTACATTTGTATATGTGTACACTACTATATTTGTACATTACTATATTTGTTGGGTTTTTTTTTATTAATTTATTAAAAAAATTGAGCCATTCGTTCGTTTTTATTTTTTACATTTTAGTTTTCTAATTCTGATATTTTTTAGTTTATTTAATTAAAAATGGTTTGATGATTAATAACCAAATAAATATCTTGTTTAAGTTTGCTCACCGAAACAAGCCAAAAACAAATAAATAAATAAACAAACAAACATTATAAGTGTTTATATTCTCTAATGATCACATATAAACAAACCTATTGCAAATTAATCATATTAAAATCAACACAATTTTCCTATTTTAATGGCCTTTTCATTTCCTCCACCATTATAATTTTTGAACATAAATTCAGAGTTAAATTACTAAGTCAAGACGGTCGGGAAGAATTGAGAAAATACGATTTCATCTAAATTGCATACATTTTCATTAATTGAATTGGTTTGTCTAATAAAATTATAGTTTGATAAGAATATTAATTCGCAAAGTGTTTTTTTTTATGAAAAAAACTTGTTTCTTGATGATATTTTGTATGCTCCTAATCTAGTTTAAATTCAATCAATTAACTTGTGAAACAAAATGTGTTATTTTATTTTTTTCTCCTCGTGTCCTCTTGTTGTTTTATTTTATTTACCATTTAATTTGATAAATCTTTTTAACTCCTTTTGAAGTTTTTATTAATTAGATTAGATGATTAAATTATTTATAATAGCAACTACTTTTCAAATCAAAATCAAACATACGAGCTATTTCCAAAATAGTCTATTTCCAAAGTCAAACCTACAAGGTCTCATGACATAGTGTTGATTTGAATCCGCCCAGAAATGAATATACAGGTTATGACTCAATAGCCACTTTGAGTCTCTAATAGATTAGTTATAAATTGATCTTATGATTTATCTATAATCTTATAATTTGAAAATGGACGGTTAGAGACATCCGTAATCACCATAATTGTGCTGAGCCAACTTATATTTTTTCTAATCAAACCTACAAAAACTAAATGATATTTTGTAGTTTTTGATTTCAACGTAGCAATTTCAGTTTACAGAGGCTCACCTTACAAGTTCAGATAATGATAAAATCAAAAATGAATAAATAAATAAATAAATAACAAAAGTTGCATTTCGAGGTTGATCTTCATCGTTCTGTATGCCAAAATTGTTCATTATGCGTGCAGTAACCGATCGATCGATCCTACAGCAATCCCGGCGTGAAAGGAACGCCAGTGGCCGGCAGCCAGGTGCTGCCCTGGATGAATCGGTTCACCGTGAACAATTCTGCGTGGCCGAGGTCTACCTTCTTGATGCCCCTCCAGGTCGCCCTCTTGGCGGTGTCGCTGCCGGCGCCGCGGTTATCGATCTCGGCGTAGAAGCAGGTGCTCAGGCCGAAATCGCCGAGCCACGGCATCCACCCGGCGGGGTCGATGACGTCGTCGATCTGCGACTGCACGAAGAGCGTGCGCGAGTATTCCCTCCACGGCCGCCCCAGGTAGACCAGGAACTTCCCCTGCTCCGGCCTCAGCGACTCGTCGGCGCTGATGGTGCAGTTGTGGAGCACGATGGCGGTGGCCTCGCGGCGGTCCTTCCGCCCCTGAGCCGTGACAATGCACTGCTGGTTGTCGAGGGGGCGGCGGACGAGGAGGAGACAGTTCTGGAAGATGTTCGGGGAGTCGCCGAAGATGAAGTCGATGGTGCCGGAGATGGTGCATTCGCGGTAGAACTGCCGCTTGGTGTGGGCGTAGAGCGTGTCCTGGTAGCCGTCCAGTTGGCAGCGGTAGAACACCGATTTGTCCGACTGCACCCGCAGCGCCACCGCCTGGTGCTTCTCCGCCCCCGCCGAGTTCTCCACCCCGAAATCCCTCATGATGAACCCGTCTCCGACCACCCCTGCGTCCGAATCAACGGGAAGTTGGATGCTAACCGCTTCGAATTCATGTTTGCTATAGCTGTTATCGATTGTGATTGTTACCGAGCGTGGCGGTTTTGAAGGTCGGCGTGCCGTCGATGAAGTTCAAGTTTCCGGTGATCTTTGTCTTGGTGGCGCCGTCGCCGATCATCACCAAGTTTGTCTTCTTCCGGTCTACCGTTACGTATTCCTGGTACACGCCTTCTTTGACGTAGATCACGAATTGTTGGTCGGAATTATCAGGCGCTGCGTCGACTGCTTCCGCGATAGTCTTGAACTGGCCGCTGCCGTCCTTCGCCACCGTCACGTTCGGCTGTATCTGCTCCGGCGAGAGCTCGAGCAGTCTGCGCTTCGAGCCTTGGACCCACTCGGGGAACTCCTCGTCCTCCGACGAGAGCAGTCGTCGATTGACCGGGGTGATTTGGAAGGAGCTGAGCACGGAGGAGATCTCGTCGACGATGGCGAGCGTGTTGCTGGTGAGTGCGGCGGAGCTGTTGAGGGCTTTGGCCATCGACTCCGCCGTGTCCCCCGTCGTGTTCTGAAACCCGTCGAGGCACGTCTGCTGGTAAGTGATGGCGGCGCTGAGCCAGACCCTGAGGTCGTCCGCGACCTCGCCGACCCTGCTCATCTCCATGCTGGCGAACTTCTCGACGGAGTTCCGAAGGTCGTCCACGGCGTAGTCGAGCAGCTCGTTGCAGGCTTCGAGCGCCTTTTGCGTCCTCGGGTCCTCCGCCGCCTTCTGGAGGAGGGCGGAGTGGTTCATGCCCTCGCGGACCCGATCGATCGTCGCGTCGAAGATCAGCTGGACGAGCTTCTTGGGGTCGGTCTCGTTGCCGGCGCCGCTGGAGACGAGCGAGCTTTCGCACTCCTCCTTGTAGTCGGTCGGTTGGCAGATCGACTGGATCGACTTCGAGGTCGTCTGTAGGGTGCCGGAGGAAGTACTGTCCGCGCCATGCCGCGAGACGCCGACCGTGACGGCGAACACGCAGGCGATGAGGACGATGGAGGAGCCTGCGACTACAAACATCTTCTTGTTATTCCCTTGCTCAGCCATCTTTGCGGCTGCCGGAGAGATCTGAAAGGAATGAGATGATATTGAAGGGAGGAACCGAGAGAGGTGGATTTAAAGGAGATGAATGGGCGAGCAGAAGTTGGAGAGCCACAGCTCAAATTAGAAGGTCTTAATTGTTTGTTTCTCCTATTATCTTGGAGGAAGAAGAGGAGAGTTGACCTCTTAGTAGTCGACACCTTCTTGCCATGTTTATTAGATTCTCTCTCTCGCATCTTAATCTGCCACAGTATAAATCTGGTGTTACGATTTACCGTTATTGTTAATCCCGGTTGAAATCCACAAATTCAAAACCAATTTGGCTCTGATACCACTTGAAACGAGATTAGTACGAACAAAGAATAATAGAGAACACACACAAGATTTACGTGGAAAACCCTTGACGGAAAAAAACTACGAGTAGAGGAGGAAAAATCACTATGAACGATGGAATACAAAGTCAGCCACTCTGATAAAGCAAAGAGAAGTAGAGAGAAAAGAGATGTAGAGAGAAAAAAAGAAGAGATAACCAAATAACTTTCTTGATTGACCAAACTTGTTAATGAGCTACATAATTTATAGAGACTTTAGGATACTTAGTCAAATGAAAAATTAATAATGAAACTGTTAATTAACAGATTTATATAGAATCTGTTGATTAACATATTAATAAGAAAATATCTAATAATAAATTAATAGATCAAACTGAATTCGGGTCACCAAACTTTAACATTTACACCTATCATACCTATGTGCAACACCATTTTTTTTCTCTCTTTTTTTTTTCTTTCAATCATAGTTTAGTTATTTTTTCCCCTTCTTCTCCAATAACTTTTATTTTTCTTCTTCCTCTTCTCAAGAGGGGGTATTCGTCTTTTCTTTCTTTTGTTATTTTCTAGTACTCAACCAATAACCCTAATCTTTCATCTTCTCCGGTAAGATCAATCCTTGTGTTGCCTTTCTTTTTGTCATACGATATAATTGAGACCGTAAAAAAAAGATAAAACTTCTGTTTTTCTTTTTTTTTTTTCATACTTATAATTGAGTCAAATTGATTTACTATCAATTATTTATTTATTTTTAATTGTTGTTTTTTTACTTATTTAGAGATATAACTTGAAATATTTAAAAATAGAATAATAATTCATTGCAAAAAAAGAGAGACACTGATATACTAATCAAATTAGGAGGTCCGAGTCAAGCGAGGCCCAAGTATATATATACATATATATACCTCCAATGCTTCCAATAAAATGGGTCTTGAAAATTTCTTAAAATATTTTTAAAAGTTTTTAGATTTGTTTAATTATAAAAGAATTTTAGGAAAAAAGTTCACTATTTTAAAAAGGATAAAATATTATTTTTAAAATATAATTTTACTATTTAATTAAGAATCTATACCTTTACAAACTAACTTTCTACTAATTTTGTAAAATTTAAATTTAAATTATGTTAATATCTTTTTTTTTCTTTTCACGCCAAAAAAAATTTCAAAGTTTATTAATAATTTTAACTTTTTATCCTTTAAATTTCAAAAATTTTAAAAATGAAATTACAAATCTTAAAAACAAGAATTCAAAAGATAAATCTACATTATAAATCTTAAAAAGAAAAATTCAAATTTTAATCCAAAATTAAACTTTTAGAAAATAATTTATCAAATTCAAAAAAGAGATAATTTCAAATTTTATTTTAAAATTTTATTTTTAATTTTTTAAATTTTAAATTTTAAATTGTAACTAAATAAATTCTCATATTAAATGAGATAAAATTTATATGCATTTATGTATTATATCACATACGCAATGTGCAAGCGTGATTGCTTGTATTAAGAATTTATTTTTAAAAAGTTTAAGGGGGCGCTTGGTAAGTGGGTTTAGAAGATAGGAATGAGAATGAAATCTATTTCATTCCCATTGATGATGCTTGGTATACGAGAATCGGAATCAAAATAAGGATATGATATCCTTGATTTCATAACTCACCTCCTACTAGGTTATCACCAAACCTATAAACCCCTCAATCAAACCCATTATCATTCCTATTGCCAAATTTATACCAAGCGCCTCCTAAATATATTATCGTTTTATTTTATTTTCTATATCCCCTTCTAATAGAGTAATTTTCAATTAATTAATATACATAACACAAATTAGCAACCTTTTCCTAGAGCTATTAGGGAGATTCTTTACCCTGAGAGCTATATAATAGTAATTTAATCCTCAATTAAGATATATTTTATTGGTATTTTTCAACTAAAATATATAATCATAAAATATTAGCTTTTAAAATTGTTTGTATTTTAGAAAAGTTGTGATACTTAACTTTTGAACCGAATTTAAATTGATTCGATTTTTGTTTTAATTTTTGTTTTGAATATATGCTGTATTTATAGAAATTATTCTTTACATCTATTGTTAGTAGTCTTTAATGGCCAATTTAATATGAATATACAGATTGTCATACTATTTTACCCTTGAACTTTGAACTGACGGTTCGATGACCTTCGACGTGGAACTCAAATATTGTCGAACCATTTTAATCCGACGGTGGAAATGCACCCGGAATTTGTTAAAGGAGTGGCAGTCTCGTAATTTTGTTTAATCTAGCGGCCTTCTGATTAAATCGAAATTTAAACTTGCACCGCGGTTAACGTACCGTATCAGATCCGACCACGTCATCACAGCGTTCCTCTGCTCCTAGAGATTCTATATACCAGCGACTGAATAACACGTGGCAAACAAAAAATTACAAATTCACCGAATCACAGGTCGCCACGTGGTACGGGTAACATTTAATTACATCGCATTTCGTGACTAGCCACTCGAGTCGCCATAACTCGTTTCCTGCATGGACTCGTTGGAAGGAGTCAAAAATTTACCTCCCTTAGACGAAACGGGGCCCGCATAATTCTTGCAGGGAGATTGCGGGTTGCAGTTTTGGGAGTAGATTTGTTTTCAATTTATTTTCTCTAATCTAGGGTTTCGTTGTCCCCGTTCGGCGTGCGCACATTTCCTCTGCGCTTCCATTTCCGCTCTATAAAAGAATCCCCTTTCTCGACCATATTTTCTCTCTTCAAGTTTCGTGAGATCTTTGGGATCGCCATTCTCGCTCGAATCTTGCTTCTTGTTGGCGAGGGGAGTAGCAGCAGAGCAAGATGTCGCTGAGGCCGAGCGAGAGGGCGGAGGTACGCCGGAATAAGTACAAGGTCGCTGTCGACGCCGAGGAGGGGCGCCGCCGCAGGGAGGACAACATGGTTGAAATACGAAAGAATCGTCGTGAGGAAAGCCTAATGAAGAAGCGACGGGAGGGGATGATGGCCCAGTCGTTTCCTCAAACGGTCTACACCTCTCCAGTGGACAAGAAGGTGATCTTTCTTCCTTTGATTATTTTATTTTATTTTTTTTAAAGTTCCATTTGGATTCTTAGATCGATGTGAACCCCCATTGATGTCTGTCGCGTCTTAATCCGGATCAGTTGGATCGACGGTGATAGGGTTAGGTATTGGATATGGAACTGGTAATTTATTAGTTTGTTTGATTTGATGATTTGCAGTTAGAAAATCTTCCGGCGTTGGTCGCAGGCGCTCATTCTGATGACACTTTTATGCAATTGGAAGCAGTTACGAACTTTCGTAAATTACTATCAATAGGTATTTGTGATCATTCATTTTGCTGTGATGTATCGCTTTCATCTTTAGTTCGATAAGTTGACCATTCTGAATCATTAATTTTGTTTTTACCTGGTATTTATCTCGTCAGAAAGAAGCCCTCCAATCGAGGAGGTGATACAATCTGGGGTAGTTCCTCGATTTGTTGAATTCCTCACGAGGGAAGATCATCCTCAACTTCAGGTCAGTGGGCTTCCCTGTCATATTAAATTACTGTTTTCTTTTTCTTTGTTAGCTCAAGCTTATATGACAGTTTTTGTTTGCACGCTGTAGTTTGAAGCTGCTTGGGCTCTCACCAATATTGCCTCTGGAACTTCCGATAACACAAGGGTTGTAATAGATAGTGGAGCAGTCCAGATATTCATTAAACTTCTCAGTTCCTTGAATGAAGATGTCCGTGAGCAGGTGTGTACTTTTGCAGATTGGTGTTTCATTGATAGGCTCGTGTGCTTTTGTTATGAATAGTTTAGCTAATGCATTGTATCTTATCTAGGCGGTATGGGCCTTGGGGAATGTAGCCGGTGATTCTCCAAAGTACAGAGATTTTGTCCTCGCCAATGGAGCGCTATTTCCTCTCCTGCAACAGCTGAACGAGCGTGCAAAGCTATCCATGTTAAGGAATGCCACATGGACTCTTTCTAATTTCTGCAGAGGGAAGCCACAACCAGATTTTGAAATGGTAATTTTTTTTAAAAAAAATCTATGTAGTCTTTTGATTATATTCTCGTATACATTTGGTGTTTATATTAATTTCTTCCATGCATTTTGATCAGGTTAAGTCTGCTCTTCCGGTCCTCGAGCGATTAATTCATTCCGATGATGAGGAAGTCCTCACAGATGCATGCTGGGCGTTGTCTTATTTGTCTGATGGCAGCAATGAGAAAATACAAGCTGTACTTGAGGCTGGTGTCTGTCCTCGTCTTGTAGAATTACTTCTGTATGGAAGCATTGACCTTGTTCATTTGCATCGCTTTTTTTGTTTCTCTAAATGATTAATTCATTTAAGTTTATGGCAGCCATCCATCACCTTCTGTGATTATTCCAGCCCTTCGCACTGTGGGTAACATTGTGACGGGAGATGATCTGCAGACACAGGTATGTTAAAGTACAATTGTTGGGTTTTATGAAGTTTTTCTACTCTATTTGTTTCTTTGTGGGCTTCATCTTCTGCTCTTGTTACTGATGTGAGTTATCCGTACTAGTGAGCTAGGATGCAAAAGAACCGTCCTTATTTATGGGGCATATCTGACATTTTATAACCATGATTCATTATTCTTTTACTTTAATATCCATTATCCAGTTTTCCCTTTTGTCTTTATTTTTAAATTATTTTTCAGTGCCTAGGTGACTTTATTTTATACTCTGATACGTTATGTGTACAGCATGAATAGAGCTGTTAGATTTAACTCTCTTTTTTTGTATGTTGTGGTTAGTCAGAGTTATTGATTTATTTAATTGAAATATATCATTTTCTTCATAATGAACCTGGTGGCTTCCCCAAGACTGCAATTTTTTAAAATGGAATCAATAATAAATTTGTTATGTTGTTTTCTGCCTCATACTAGATATCTGACTATATATGCAAATACTTGAACTTGTCGATAAATTTATATGCTTACGTTCATGTCTCATAAGCTAGTTCATATAAAAATATAACATCAAAAAGGTATGCATCAAAATACGTGGGTTCTTCCATCACGTGTTCATCACAAGTGCACCAATAACTTAAATATTTAAATTCTTTCTTCAAGGAGTATGACAGAATTTGTACAATATTTGCATAATATTTAACTGCTACAAATATAAATAGCAGTATTTGTAATTCAGTTATATTTATTCTCATGTTCCAATGAGTTTCCGCATTTGATCATTTGTCTATTCATAGTGTTTGATGGATCATCTAAAAACATGCATATTGTTCGCTATTTGACTATATGTCATCTTGGTTTTAATTGTAATTTCCTTTGTTTTGGTTTTTGTTTTCAGTATGTGATTAATCATAATGCTCTTCCCTGCCTCCTCAATCTCTTGACTCACAATCACAAAAAGAGCATTAAAAAGGAAGCTTGTTGGACCATATCAAACATCACAGCTGGAAACAAGGAACAAATACAGGTGAATTTTATGATCATTAAAAATGGCAAATCATCTAATGCATGTTTATAAGTATTTGCCGACAGTTTGAAAACAATGATGCACCTGCTTTCATCCTTGCGTTTCAAGGATAACAATGTCCACTATGAAATTTATCTCCGTGCATATAATTCATGTGAATTCATCAATTTTGCAAGCAAAGATTCTCCAGTGTTTTTTGCTTGTAATTAGAAGTCTTTTTTTTTCCTATTCTAATTGTTTTTTTACCTTTCCTGTTCTAACTATTGAGATATTTCTTCCCCTTTATTTTTATAGGAATAAAAACATTTATGAAATGCTGCAGGTTGTTATAGCTGCTGGTATTATTGGTCCCCTAGTGAATATAATGCAAACTGCCGAGTTTGATATCAAGAAAGAGGCAGCATGGGCCATCTCTAATGCCACTTCGGGTGGTACACGAGAGCAGATAAAGTATGTAATTGCTATTTTTTTTTATCGAACTGTTCAATTTACCTTGGTCAACTGAAATTTGTTCGTTTGAGCAGGTACTTGGTTAGTCAGGGCTGTATCCGACCCTTATGTGACCTACTCGTGTGCCCAGATGCAAGAATCGTCACTGTTTGTCTGGAAGGGCTTGAAAATATCTTGAAGGTTGGCGAAGTGGAGAAGAACTCGGGTGCTAGCGGTGATGTGAATTTTTATGCACAGATAATTGACGAAGCAGAGGGCTTGGAGAAGATTGAGAATCTTCAGAGCCATGATAATACTGAAATTTACGAGAAAGCTGTGAATATTCTTGAAACTTACTGGTTGGAGGAGGAAGAAGCAGCAATGCCTACCGCTGATGCTGCTCAAACTGGATTCCATTTCGGGAACGGCGACCAAAATGGAGTTCCTAATGGAGGGTTCAACTTCAGTTAAACAATGGTAGGAAGTTGATTCCAACTGTTTTCAAATTACGTGAATTATAATTGTTACAATAACCCACTAGTTCCAACTATCTGAAACAGCTCTATAATTTAAATTTGCAAATAAGAATTTCTACATTGCAGGTGGTATTCTATGGAGGTGCAGGGATCATGTCTCAGTAGCTGGAGATGGTTCCAGTTCAGCGTCCTCATCGGGCAAGTTGCGTCAGGGGTCAAAGTTTGAGGTTGAGGTTGGGTCAGTCGAGTCCAGTCCATTCTGTCAAAGTGGGACCAATAGGGTAAGGCCATTAAGGAAAGATGAGACTTTGTTGTTGCACATTCAAATGATCGCATGGCTTAATGCAACACAATGGAAAGGAGTTATTGTGATGAATTAGTTTAGGGCCTGGATGCCATGTTTTTGCCTCAAGAGTATGAGCATTTCCAAGGTCTGAGTTGAATTTGTTACTGGTTAAGAGTCGTTCTGTCATTGACGGCAGCTCATGTTTTGTGGCCTTCTCCAGTAGAGTTATAGGTGTCAAGAAAGATTGTACTGGTAAACATTTGCTACTCTCTTCAGTTGATTTTCTTCTGTGCAATTGTGTCTGAAAGTTAATTGCTTTTACAAGATTATTTCCTTCTGGAATCAATTTGGTCGACGTTGAGCACCTTTCTTGGTTGGTTTGATGAACATGTTTAGAATGCCTCAATGCTGATTGATTGGCATGTTTAATTGATTTCTTCGAGTCATTAGTGCAAATTTCGTGGAGACTATATTTGTTCTTGGGATCGTTTGTTAGCTGCAGGTTGCTCTAATTCTAATTGTTCTACTTGGTTTAGACGGTGAAAAGGGGAGAAAGGGTTTACTTGAGAGTGTAGACTGTGAAAAGGGGTGAAAGGGGTTTACTTGAGAGTGTAGACTGTGTGAAGGGGTATTGGCTTGAAAGGAAAGGCACGATTTCACGGTTTATCAACAACTTTTTTCTTTATTTCGATGATAGGAAATGCAATCTGATACATTCGAACTTTTTAATAGTTTTTTTATTCGGATCCTGGAAGTGATGACTGATCTAATGTTATAGAAAATTTCCATTGATTATTAAGAAAAATCCGAAAGTGCGGCTTTTTTCGTAGTAGGGTTACATACACGTCCATACTTGTCGTTTCACGGTTGCTACTTGTCCATGCTATTGAGCATTTAATATTAATATTTTCAAAATACGTAGACTTTTTTTTTTAAGTTATAAGTAATTGATAAAAAGCTATTTTTTGTATTTAATATTTTTTTATTAATACATCGGATTTTTCATCATAATCAATATCAACATGGAGGTTTAAAAAATAAATAAATAAACAAGACTATAAATTTAAATAAACAAGTCAAAACTTAATATATAGTTAGACGGTATGTGTCAGAGAATGTTTAGAAATTAATTAATCCATTAAACGTAGACATAATAATTTTTATGTGAGACATGAAATTCAAGATTGCTACGGTACATTATTAGAGATTTTTTTTAAGATGATAATGACGCATCCCTGTCCCATAATTATATTTTCGTTTTTTATTTTCGTTTCTATTGCTGATTAATTGAGAATCTCTATTTCAATTATGTGTAATTAAAAATCCTCATCCTTGTTTTCTATCTCCGAAAATAAATCTGAAATGATAATCATTCACGTTTCTTATTTAATATTTACAAACTAATCTGAAAATCTCTATTTTCATCCCTAACCCCATCCTATATCATGTTGTAGCAGGACGGATTTGGAGATGGAGATGGAAATGACATCCCCATTTTCACTCCCTTTCAAATACAGAGATTTAAAATATTTCCGAATTTAAACTCATACCTAAAAATGCTCCCCGAATCCTTTTTCATTTCGAGTTTTTCCTATGGGTCCTGAACCCATGTGGAAAATTGATTTTCATGGAGAAAATTATCGTCCTTGGATTTTTCTCCTTAATAGATAGTTAACCCGAGAATGTTTATTGCTAGAATGAATTTTCATATGTATTTTTCAATTTATTTGATTGGTCGATGAAAAATTCATGTGAAATCGAATCGATTATTTTTAAAATTAATTAATTTGAAGAATTGAGTATAATAATAATAATAATAATAATAATAATAATATTGCCAATTTATGTGAGCCTCTTTTACCAAGTAGAATGTTTATCGCTAGCTTGATATGAGTTTCTTTTACTAAGTAAATTGTTGATGTGTGGTGCATGTAGACAGATCAAGCCGTAGGAGTTCGTCAGTGGTGAAAAGAGAACGTGTGAAGAAGAAAAACTACCACAACAACTACAGTGATAGTCTATTAACTGCTATTGGTAAGTCCGATCATACCCTTGCGAGCACTGTCCTAATTCAGTATCGTCGTATGTGCATGCGATTTTTTTTTTAAAAAAAATTACTGATTATCACACACATAATAACCAATGAAAATAGAATTAAGACAGTGCCCTCGAGAATAGGATGGAACTTACTACTATTATTAGACCTGATATTTTATTAAATTCTCGTATATATTTAAATAATTTTTATTTTATTTTATTATTGAAGAAAATACATTTTAGATATAAAACTTAATATTAAATTGACGATTTAGATATCAAACTTTTAAAAAAAAATTTTAATCTTAAAATTAATATTTCATTTTTATTTTAGTATGATATTCATCTTTCTAATTGGGTTATAGTATTCAAGCTAAACAAATAAAAATTAAAAATTAAAATCCCTTTGGATTCACCTTCCCAACTGGATTATAATGTTCAAGTTAAAAAAAAATATCAATCACAATTTAAAAAAAAAGGACTTGAGACGTCTCCCATTGCATGATATTAAAATTGTTACTTATAAAATTAGGATTAAAAAAAATTAAACACTCAATTTTAGGACTATAAAAGTCTTTCGAAAATTTGTTATAAAAAATATTAATTTAATATTAAATTTGGGACATAAAGAGTACGTTCCCTTTTATTATTACTAATTAAGTTTTTTTCTCTCTCTTCCTCAATTAATCTAAGTATTTAACATCATCTCACATTACTTAATTGCACATTTACTAACTGCCTAAGTATCTATTCATATTAGAAAGTAGAAAAAAAGTGAAATCGCTCTCCCCCAGTACCCCGTCGCACCCGTCCCAAGACCATCACGAAAGAGGTAAATCACGGTCTCCGAAATAATTAGTACATAGTTGGACCGAGAATTAATTCAATTAATTACTATTTTCATCACATGTTCATAAATATCTTTAATTATTTTAATATACTTATGCTAATATTATTTTTCTTAAATTTTATCTATCACTCAAGTACTTGATACTAAATCGATAATTTTATCTATTTTTTATGTATTTTTCCTAAAAATCATTTAACATCAATTCTATTTTTGAAATTACAATTCAACATAAAATTTTTATATTCTACCACGTACTTAAATTGTTTAAATTAAGTTGGTCATTTAATTATTTGAAAAATAGATAAAAATATTTTTTCTATCTTCTATCACTCCTTTATTTTATTATTTTTCATTATTACATTATTAATACATCTTATTTACGTATTAATATATCTTATTTAGAAAGATCCTTTATTTCTCTCTCTCTTCTTTTAACTATTTTATTATTGTTTTTATTTTTTTTATATCACATAGTCAATTTAATCGATTAACAGTTTTATTTTTGGTTTCACTATCTTACCGATATATATATATATATATATATATATATATATATATATATAATTTTGTTCTCCCGCGGACCGCATTCTGTGGACCGCGTGCGGACCGCATCCTGTGGACCACGTGCGGACTACAGAGCCAGACCGATCAGGCAACTGCCTGATCGGTCACGCAGGGCACTACACCGATGGTGGCCGATCGTCGATCGGATACCATGGACGGCCTTCGGACACCATCGGCGGCCTTCGGACACCATCAGCAGCCTTCGGACACCATCGGCGGCCTTCGGCCGTCGTCCCCGAACAAAACTATAACCCTAGGGGAGTGCGGTAAACCCTAGGGGGTAGCGGTGAATCTGTCGACGCAGTAAACTCCAGGGGTAGCGGTGAACCCGTCGGCAGCTGATCGATCAAGGGGACCAATCAGGTAAGTGCCACGTACGCGGTCCGCAGGAAGCTGTCCGTAGCGAATCAAATTCGTGTCGGTCCGCAGGAAGCAGTCCGTAGCGAATCAAATTTGCGCGCGTGTATATATATATATATATATATATATATATATATATATATATATATATATATATATATATATATATATATATTTTGATCAGCTGCGGATCGATCCCTGCCCTGCGGATCGCATGCGGATTGGCGCCTGATCGGCCACCAGAGGCTCGGGAGCGTCCCGACGGGTTCGCCCGTACCCGACGAGTTCACCCGTACCCGACGATTTCACCCTACCCCCTAGGGTTCATCACACACCCCCCGGGTTATAGTTTGGTTCGGGGGCGGCGGCCGAAGGCCGCCGTTGGTGTCGAGAAGTCGCAGGTCGTGTGCCTGATCGGCCACCGAAGGCTCGGCAGCGTCCCCAACGGGTTGACCCGTACCCGACGAGTTCACCTTATCCCCTAGGGTTCATCGCACCCCCCCGGGTTATAGTGTTGTTCGGAGGCGGCGACCGAAAGCCGCCGTTAGTGTCGAGAAGTCGCAGGCAGGTGCATGATCGATCTGGAAAACGATCAAGCGTCAATCCACACGCGATCCACAACACATCATTCCTCTATATATATATATATATATATATATATATATATATATATATATATATATATATATATATATATATATATATATATATATATATATATTCTTCCAAATATGTACAATAACTCATAGCTTAGGTCATCCGTTGCTTTTTGTCCTTTAGTTTCTTCCATACGCTCTAAATTATTCTATTGCACTGGGCTGTTTTTTTCTTCTTTTTTTTTGTTTTTTTGTTTTTTGTTTTTTGTTTTTAACGTTCATCCTCTTCACCTGCACCACCAGAAGAGGAAACAATAGGGACCAATATTAATATAATCATTCACAAATTTCAACCTGAGGATTACTGATTTGAAAAGCTGAATATTTGTTATTTGGTACCAATTAAAAAAAAAAGGCCAATAAGGGTGAAAATAAAGGCGTGCATACAAAGTGAAACAAACGTTTGAGGGAAGACCATCAGAAGATGTACCTATCATAGCATCTGATCTAAATGCATAGGGGACCAATAGCATATTGCTTTGTTAGAAAGGCTAACCAATAAAATTTTAAAGGTAACTACTTAAGGTTATTATTCATTGGAACATTTTTTTTTTCCTATATGCCCCAGTGTGATGTTTATCTCAATGTATAACAATTAAAATATACTTCAAGAAAAAATATGAATGCAGTAAAAAGGATTCTGATGTTTCTCTAGCTTCTCATAAGTGAATATTGCCGGCTAAGTGCCAGGAGTGAATGGCAAGGCTGCCAAATGCCATGATGTTGGCAAGTGAAGACAGACCATGAATCATTCCAAATTTCTTGTTAATGGCTGCAAGTTGTGGATTAGTTTTCGCTATTTGCACGTTCTTTGACCACCCTACTTCCTCACCGATGCTCAGATCTCTCTCTATTTTATGCCTCTGTTTCATCATCTGCTTAAGAAAGAAAATGTCAACTGGTGCAAGTAATATAATTGAAGATATAAGAGTGAAAAGGAAAAGGAGCAATCAATGAACATAAAAAAGCATAATGTAAACCTAGTATTGCAATAAAAGCAATCTCCCTGAGAGAAGTCCATATAAAATGGTAGTCACGTGAAGCTCAGTACAAAACTGTAAATTAACAGTGTATCACTTCTGAATCTATAGAAGGAACTGGCAAGGAGTGTGAAGGGAGGCGACAAAGAGGAAGAGGAGAGACAATGCATTCTTATTCTAGTATTGCCCTTGACTCATGAGTTTGTAGTGAATCCTGTGTTCCCCAGTGTTTGACTCCTCTTGTTGAATTGATTTCATCCAGTAATATGTCAAACAAGATTTATCCAAATTTTGACGGCATCCAGAGTTTAGGGTTCCTAAAATTTATACTTATTTCAATGTTTCTCTTTTCATAGGTAAGTCTGATCTACATAGAGTTTGATTTATGGTAGGTAGACTTGTCTTTCCCTCCCTTGAATCCTAAACTGAGTTTTAAGCTTCATTTAGCGTCCAAAACTAAGTATGAGTAAACCCTGAGATTCTGGTTGTTGCCACTTGAGAGTCCTATGCAAATTCTTGGTAACAAGTGAGAGGAAGATGAGGATCGGTTATCGTGCTTGTTATAATTGGGTCACCTGTGCAACCATACCAAGGACAAAGGGTCTCAATCCATCAACGTCAACTACAACACTGTAAATAAAATAATTGAGAAGATTATGTAGATTGACGCTGTGAGGAGAACAAATCAACCAAATAGTCATATCAATAAGACACAACTAACAAAGGCGTCCAATCAGGAAAGGCTATACCTCATTAGTAGATCAGCAACCACTCAAACGCCAAGTCCCGAGTCGGACCTCCTAAATCTCCAAATCATGCTCTCGACTCGGGCCTCGCTTGACTCAGGAACTCATATTGGATTCCCGACTAAATCCAGAGGCAGAACTCTAACCCTAAGTCCAGGACTAAATCCAGAGGCAAAACTCTAACCCTAAGTCCAGGGTCGGGAAGCCTGATTCTCTAGTTGGGCTCCCGACCACAAAAAGGACTATGGTCATCAAGGACGTGGGAAAAATGGACATGAACACGTGGCCCCATAACGTCGTCCTTTACTCCCCACTTACATGTCATATAAGAAACTGCGCATATTTAGAGTAATGACCCTGGAAAATACGGAATCAAGTCTTTATGTGATACCTTCCCAGAAACCCTATAAAAAGGGACTCTCTGTTGAGGCAATCTGTGGTCCGGAGTAACCAAGTGTTTTGAAGTTTGGGCAAAGGGTTTAAGTTAGGTTTACCCTTGTTATCTCATATGTGTATGTTGAGTGTGCAGGTTGTACAGGTTACACATATGGATTTGACTGGACGGCCTCGGTATTGTGAAGGGTGGCATGGAGACAAGCTGGAGGCTTGTGTGCACCCGAGGGACTTTGGAGAGCAGGGACGATGAGCTGAGGGGCGCGAACTTCGAGATATGCGTGAAGGATGGCATACAGGCAAGCTGGAGGCTTGCGTGCATCCGAGGGACGGGAGCCGAAGATGAAGAGGGCACGAAGGCAACAGTCGAGGCTGCTGTCGAGGAGTCAGTCGAGTCGTGAGGGTACGAGTGCTGTGTGATTGTACTCGGGAAATCTTAGGGCTCGAGTGCGGAGTGGAATGTACTCGCGAAGGGTAACCTTAGGTATGTGAGTAGACTAGTCGACTGGCCTGAGGGTAGTCGACTGATGAAACTCACAGAAGGGTCTCAGCCTGGGACTAGCCAACTGCCCTGGTGGCAGTCGACTGGTAGGTGGTTGGTGAGTTGGCTGAGAATTCGAACGTTGGGGTGCAACGGTCGAATTTCAGTGGCACCAGTCGACTGCCCTGGGGGCAGTCGACTGGTAGCGAGGGTTTCAGCCCGAGTCCTATTTAAAGAGGACTTCGTGGTGGCTGAGACTCTTGACGAATCTTGTCTTGGTTAAAGGCAAGATAGTAGTCTTTGTGCTCAGAGGTTTGCTTGGTGTTGTGGCGAGGTTTCTCCACCCACAAGGAGCGACGAGGGCTAGCCGGAGGTTATCCGGGGAGTGATCCACCGACGGATTCTTGGATTAGTCACCCGGCCGGGGTGGATACCAAGTAAATAATCTTTGTTAGCGTTGTTTGTTTTCTTTGTTATTGTTTCCGCTGTGCAACTAACAACGCAGGTACAAGAAAGATCCGAAAATCGCTTTTCACCCCCCTCTAGCGCACCGGAAACGATCCTACACTCTCTTCTGCAGAAGAAGTAAGGGCGACAACCTAGTCAATTCCTGATATTCCTCTCGTTTTTAGATCTTGTCTAACTTGAGTATCGGAGTGGTTGCGTCAGAAACCCTCCAGTCGTCCTCCTAATCTGTGTTTCCTTCTTTAGATCCAGTCAGAAAGAGAATCTCGTCGCGTGCACACCACGAAGCCGACCCTTCTTGTTAAGACGTGTCGAGAGCTAGGGGGGTGAATAGCTCGTTTTTGCTTGTTGAAGATCTGTTACGACGGAAGACTTCAAGCAATCGCTAACACCATCATTTACTTGGTATCCACCTCCTTGAGGTGACAAATCCAAGGATCCACATCGTGCACGCAGCTCCACTATAAACACACTCCTTCTCGGAAACAATCTAGAGGTGGAGAAGCCTCATACAAACTCAAATACAAGATATACAAGAAGAATACACGACAATATACAAATGAAATCGAAAATGATTTACAACAATGAACTCTAGCTAATCTTGTTTAGATTAGCCTCTGGAAGCTTGAAAAGTGCAACAACACTTTTCTTCCAACCTCTCAAGAATTGGCGTGAAGTTGTCATTCGAGTTCTGCTTTTGAATCTGCGTGAAAACCCTTTTCTAGGGTTTGCCCAACACCCTTAATTGATTAAGCTTACCCTTAATTGATTACCACGTCACGTCTAACCATTCAATGACTCTTTTTCAAAGCTCAATCGATTACCTAATCGATTAAGGTTTCTTAATCAATTGGTTGATCGATTAAGCAAGTTTTTGTTCTCACGATAGAAGTAGAGCATCCCAATCATCACCTGATCGATTAGAGTAGCCTTGATCGATTATCCAATAGATCAAGAGTCTTTCTATGTTTGCGAGAAAACACTCCCAATCGATCACCTGATCGATTGGAGTAGAATGCACTCCCAATCAATCACTTGATTGATTGGATTTTTGGACAATTGATTACCCCATCAATTTGCCCAAGTCCTAACTTGTTTAACATAAGTCTAGGGTTACTTTGCCCAATCCAAAGCCTTCCAAGACATGTTGAGACTTCTCGTTGCTTTCCACTTGGACTTCACCTAGTTTCCAACTAAGTCTACCTAGTTCCACTAGAACTTCTCTCGTATCAAGTGTTTAACTCCTAACTAACTCACCTTGGACTTCATCTAGTTCCCAACTAGGTCTGCTCAATCCCACTAAGTCTTCTCTCGTGCCAAATGTTTAGCTCCCAGCTAACCCACCTTGGACTTCACCTAGTTCCTAACTAGATCCGCCTAGTCCCACTAGGGCTTCATTAGTCAAGTCTCCGGTCAACCTTGACTCGACTTGTCTCACACATTTTCCAAATATCATTGTCAAACATCGAAACTCAAGCTCGAGCCAACTTAGGCTCAGTCAAACTAGTCGACCTTAACCCAAGGACAATTGTATTAACAATCTCTGTCTTTTTAATGTTTAACAATATATTTAAGTTAAGCTAACCTTTTAGCCTAACTTTTCATCTTCAATGAGGGCTTGTAACTTAAACCTTATATTTTCTTTCTCTTTGACACACATCAAAAACTCTCCTCCCTGAGAGTCTATTTATTCAAAGGTACCCAATGAAAGTCTTATACCTTCCAAAGTCTCCTATGCTCATCCTAGAGCATCTACTCGTCACAATGAACATCTCCAATCTTCATTGTTACTTTTCCCCTTCAAAATATGCTCCAACTTCTATCATTGCACCAATAATGATTTTGAGTTCCAAAATCTTTAGGAAAACTCAAAACGAAGTTATGAAATTTAAAATTTTAAACTTAAACCTCCCGTTACCCCATTTTAGTTCTTTCAACCATTCCTTTCTTATTTTCATCTTGAAAAATTACCCATAAATGCTTATAAAAGTATTTCATAGGGTTAGGAATAGTGAAATGACCTAATCTTGGCTCAATGGACTAAAATCAATCAAAATTTATCAAAATCAGAGTTTCTAATCGATTGGTTTCAATTATCAATCGATTACAGCCTATTTGAATCGATTGAAGTTAGGTTTCAATCGATTACAGCTTTTGTGCTCGTAGAAAACCATCACCAATCGATTGGCTGGTATGTCCCAATCAATCACCCGATCGATTGGGAGTTTCTAATTTCGGACCGAATTTCAGAAACTTCTAAATAATTCTACAAAATTCTAAAAATCGTAAAAATTTACATAGACATCATCTATGATATATACTATCATGGAAAAATAGTTTCCTATGAAAATACACCCCATTTTCAAAGATTGACACAAAATTAAAAACTTTGAAAAACTTTAATGTTTCACTCTGTTTTATATCCAACTTATCAATGATGAATTCTATCAAAAGATAGTCTTCATCAAGGTTTTTCAAAATGGTTTTGAAATGATTTTTGAAAATAATTTTCAATCACATTATTTGGGTTAATTACACATGACTTGTACATTAGTTTTCCCAATGATTGGAGTTTATTTGATCTCTTGTTTAGATGATATTAAAACTCAATAAGATTCACTAAATCAATACTTTGAGTTTTTGTTCATCTACTTAACATCTCACTTGTATCTAATGTGTCTCAATATACATACAAGTCAACTTATAGTCTTATGAGATGTAAAAATAAGTTTTCCTTAAAACTAAGGAATCATACATATCTAACTAGACATTTTAAACCTTGAGCATACAACCTAGGATGTTAATTAATGTCAATATCTTTAATTTCAATAAATTGCATAATAATAATCATAACATACATCAATTGCATATTTTCAAAAGAGAAATTACTATAGCATATCCTTCTTCTTCTTCCCCTTCTGACTCCTCAAAAATAATTTCTAATTATTCTTCTTCCGATTCTTCAAAATCATCTTCAAATTCTGGTTCATCATTATCATCATCTACAACAACTGTTTTTCCCTATCCTTTTGAAATTGAATTTACACTTGAACCCTTCTTAGAAGTTCTTGCAATTGTAATACTACTTGAGGGATCCTTTCTTGTTATAGATTTTCACCAAGTGTATATTCTAGACTCTCTAACCCCTGAAGCCTCATAAATAGTGGCCCAATTTAAAGTGCCATCATCATTAAACACCATCTTATCCCCGACATCTTCTTCAATATCATCGTCTATCTTTCCAACCAACCATTCATTACATACATCAATATCATTGAGTGTAATTGGATCAATCACATCTCTAAGATTGTACGGTTGTTTGAGTTATTGGTTATAATTCACATAAACCAAGTTGTGCAATTTTTTATGCTCAAGTCTATTTCTCTTCTTTGAATGAATCTGCAACATTAATATTATTAAAGAAGTATTAATTAGTTTCTTCTAGAGCTGTCAAACGGGTCAACCCGTGGTGGGGCGGGTCGGCCCATGGCGGGCCGGCCATTTGGCGGGGCGGGGCGGGTCGACCCGTCATCTAGGCGGGTTGGAAAATCCCCAACCCAACCCAATCCAAGGCGGGTCGTGGGTTAGGCGGGCCAACCCGCGGGCCCATCAAAATATTTTTAAAAAATTAAAAAAATTAAAAAAAATTATATATTTAGATTTCATCAATCAAATATATTAAGAAATATATTTTTTAAATATAAATCGATACAAACGAGTACTCATGTGATGAAAAATATTATTTTTTATTTCAAAATAATAACAAAGAAAGATAATAAATTGTCATAAAACTTAACTAACATGTGATTCTCAACCCGCGGGCCAACCCAAGCTCGTCGTAGGCCGACCCGTGCGGGTCGTGGGCCGACCCGTGCGGGTCGCGGGCCTAGGCTGGTTGGCCCGCGGCGGGCTTGGGTTGCTTAAATTCTAACCCAACCCGCTTAAATTGATTGGCGGGGCGGGCTAACCCGACGGGCCCAACACAAATTGACAGCTCTAGTTTCTTCCTAATTTCTATTACAAAGTAATCGACTTAACCATCAAAATGAAAGAAAAATGAGATAACGAAAAGTACTTGCTCATACATGCTCCAATTGCATTCACATCTAGATGCACTACATGTCAAACTCAAAATTTTAATGGCTAGTCGCTCAAAATTTGGAGTCGAATGGTCATACATTCGCCACCATTGAGCTACAAAAATTGAAGACATTTAGATGTTATGTCTTAAATTTAAATGTTAAAATTTAAGAGAACTTAAATTGGACGTTGAATTGTTTATAACTTGGAGCAATAGTTTTTCTTTGTGATTTTGCAAAGTCATTGTCAAACATACCATCAACAACCTTATAAATTGGCAGCTCTAGTAGTATCTTTTGTTGCACATCTCTACTTGGCACCAACATTTTGATGATATCATATAACCCATTTGTAACCTCCAAATCAAACTCCACTTGAGGGTTGTCATAGAAAAACTCTGGGTTTAAAAAATGGACAACTGCATGCAATGGACGATGATGACAAGTCCATCTTTAATCAATGATTGCAAACACATCCTTGTATTTGCTTTCATTGTTTGTGAAAGACTTCATAATGGCTTCTTTGACTTTATCCATTGCTTCGTAAATATATCCCATGGCTGGCCTTCTTTCTCCATCAACAAGACGAAGCACTCACACCAAAGGAGCAATGACTTTGAGAGTAAAAATAACATGGTTCCAAAATGAAGGCATAAGAACAACTTTTGTTGCTTGCTTCCTCTTAACTTCCTTAGACAACTTGTTTTTGTACCACTCCTCGGAAGTAAATATTTTTCTAAGATTTGTTTTTTCTTGATGATGCCTTTCTAATGATAGAAAGGATGTTGCAAATCTAGTGACCAGATGTCTTATCAATTCTCTCTTGTTTATAAAATGTCTTAACAAGCTCAAAGTGCTTGAATGACCATACATAAAGCTAATAAGAGATATTCCCCTTTGAATTGTCTTCTTTATCAAGGGAAGCTTTCCAATATCTTCAAGCATTAAGGGAGTGTTTGGGAGAGCTTTTACTTCTTAAAAAGTGATTCTTGTAGTGATTATCTTGAAGTTAGTAAGAAGCTAAAGCATGCAGTGTTTGGAAATAGAAGTCAAAAGCTGATACAAGGTAAAGTTTGAGTGTTTGGTGAATAATCACTTTTAAGCTTAATTTTTAATTAAATGACAATAATATCCTTAAACTATCAAAATTAATTTTTTTCAATTATCTAAATATAATTTTGATACATGATCTATAATATTTTATATATTTAATATTATATTTTAAATATTATATCAAAATTATTTTTTTAATAATATATATATTTAAAAAAATATAAAGTTAATAAAAATATAAAAAATAATAAAATAATAAAATTTATATAAATTTATACAAATATGTATAAATTTTTTTGAAAATATAAATTATATAAAAATATAAGATTTTATTTAAAAATGTGATGGTAATTATGTAAAATAATAAATTTATTAAGGGTATAAATGTCAACTTTTAATTCTACACCATAAGCAAAAAAGCAGAAGCAGAAAAAAGCATCAAATTGTTGCTTCTAGCTTTTGAGTAAAAGTTGCAGAAGTTAAAGCAGAATCTGGCATTCCCAAACACTCAAAAGCACTTTTGCATGGCTAGAAGCTAAAAAGCAGTAAGCAGAAGCTCTCCCAAACACTCCCTAAGTCTATACAATGAGCTGCATAAGGAGTCTAATAAAGATTTGATCTTTTTTCATCCAACATCTTACCGGCTAAAACATAGTTGCTTCCATTATCTGTTATAACTTGCACAACCTTTCCCTCTCCAATCTCCTCCACAAGAGCATCAAGCAACTCAAATAGCTTTTCACCGGTCTTCACAAAATTAGATCCATCAATGGACTTTACAAACATTGTCCCAACAGGAGAGTTCACCAAGAAATTGATGAAGCATCTTTGCTTTCTATTAGTCCATGCATCTGAGATAATAGAACAATCATGTTTGCTCCAGTGCTCCTTATGTTCTTTTAGTGGAGATTCGGTGTATTCCAACTCCTTCTTTAGTAGTGGAACCCTAATGCCATGATAACTAGAAGCTGGCAAATTTGAACCATAGGCATCGACGGCTATAAGCATATCTTGAAAGCTCTTTAATTTAATAAGATTGAAGAATAAGCCCGCTTGGTACCAAAAGCGAGCTATATACTGATGGACCCTTGCCTTTATCTCTTTGTCACGCATTTCTTTTATATTAGCTTGCCTTAGTTTCTCCTTCTTTCTTGTTTCAATGGCAATTTCTGGTTTTTTACAAAATAAGTTCATTGACCCCTTCTTAGCAACCTTCTTGCTCCTTGAAGCACTACTAGGTGTCAATGTCAAGTTGTCTTCCACATCTTTACTTTCATCACGTCCTAGACTACCAATATCAGAATCTCTCGCAACTTCAAGGTTGCCTTGATTCGTTTTTACAGCTGCATATGCTTTAAGCTCCTCTTTAACTTCACTTGAACACTTGGGGCAAGTTTTAACATTACCCTTCTTTCCTATTAGATGATTTTTTTGCTCCAGTGATCCCTCCTCTTGTGATTTTTTTCACAAAAATTGCACACAATATTATTTGTATCACCCTCAGTCAATGAATGACAATACTTCCACCCTGGATCAGCCATGTTAGTTGGCCGAATTAGATGCAGCTTGTTTTTCATTTGCCATGCTAAAAACAAGAGGAAGACGGGATGACTGTTGCTGAAACTATTCCATACATGGTAGTAATGTTAAAAATAAATGAAAATATGAAGGAAGTATAAAAAATGGCTATAAAATGGCTGCTGGGATAATATTTTTGTGTGAAAAATAGAGAGGGTATAGAAAACAGAGAAAAAAGTGAGAAAACAAGGTTGCTCACCGAAAAATAGTATTCGCCAGAGCTGTTGGTCGCCGAAGGAGGGTGGTCGTCGGAGGAGGGTGGTTGTCGGTCGCAAGGAAGGTACTCTAAGTGGTTCACTAGATGAAAGGTTGAGATGTTGGAGGCTTGGAGCACAGTTGAAACTTTGTGAGTGGGGGAAGAGAACAACTCATTTTTAAGGTTTCTATGAATTGACCCTACTGGATTTGGGTAGGGTCAGAAGACCCAATTCCTTTTTTTCTGTTCAACAGAAAATTGTTTGCTATGGTCGACACGCAAATGGCGGCCGCCATGGCCCGCCACACAAATCTGCCACGCTATGAACATTAAATGGTGGATTATTGAAAAATGCCATGGCGAACTGCTACGGCGCCGCCATGGCCGCCATTTGATAACACTGGGTCAACTCTGGGTCAACTCTTAACCAACTTGGACTTTCTCTTGCCTATTTCCCAACTAGGTCTTTTCTCGTGATAAGTGTTTAACTCCTAACTAACCCACCTTAGACTTCACCTAATTCCCAACTAGGTTTGCCTAGTCCCACTAGGAGTTCCCTTTGCCTAACCGCTGTTAGGTCTAGTCTCTCGGTAGACTTCCACCTTTCCAACATGCGATCTTCCTGGATCCACTTGGACTTCACCTAGTTCCCAACTAGGTCTATCTAGTTCCACTAGGACTTCTCTCATACCAAGTGTTTAACTCCCAGTTAACCAACCTTGGATTTCACTTAGTTCCCAACTAAGTCTACTTAGTCGCACTAGGTCTACTCTCATGCCAAGTGTTTAACTCCCAGCTAACTCATCTTGGACTTTACCTAGTTCCCAACTAGGTCTGTCTAGTCCTACTAATGCTTCACTGGTCAAGTCTCTGGTCAATCTTGACCTACTTGACTTGTCTTATACATTTTTCAAACATTATTGTTAAACATCGAAACTCAAGCTCGAGCCAACTTGTGCTTAGTCAAACTGGTCAACATTGACCCGAGGACGATTACACCAACACTCCTCTCACCTAACAAGTCACTGGTGAGTTGGCCTCCGTGGACTTTAGGGAGCATCAATTGACGCCGTCTGTGGGAACACTGAGTTAAGAAAACCCAAAACTACAAGATAGACAACACCGGATGTTCCAACGCCGAAGGTGGAGAGAGACAAGATCTCGTTACCCTGACGAGAGAAGAACTCAACCTGAATGGTGGCCATGACAATACACACTATCCTGCAAGGACACACGCCGTAGGTAGCTATACCTCATGCTCATTCCCCGCCAGGGCGATCCCCGCTGAGGAGCCAGTGCCGATCGGACATCAAAAATCGGCCACGCTAACACAGACACTCAGTGAAACAACCCTTCCTCTCCTCGACGCTTTTGCCATGCGGGGAGAATCTCTGAGTCCTCTGAAGAACTCTGTCGGAACCCTCCTAAGGAAAAACATGTTGTGAGTTTGGTTAAAGGCAAGCAAGGTCCGCTATTCTTGCCCCATGTCCTGCAGGACGAACTACCCCAACACTTCAGAACATTGGCAATAGGGAGTACAACGACACGATTGATCCGAGGACCACCTGTGCAAATTTGAGTAGGCGTCCCTGCTGCATCAGTACACGGACGGAATTCAAGTGCCGAGTTTTCTTAACCACCTTGTCAGGTTAGGCACAACAGTGGTTCGAGACCGCTTTCATGCGGCACTTCGCTCCCAGTCAACGGTATTTAAAAACTGCACACAACCTGTTCGCTCTCAAGTAGAAACCCAAGGAACCTTTGAAAGATTACTTGCAGTGGTCCAACCGGGTGGCCATGGATGCACCTTCAGTCTCCTGAAGTCTAAGTCAGTGTCTTCTCCCAGGGGCTAGTCGATGGATGCTTTTTCAGATCCCTAGTCAACAAGCCCCCAACGACTTCAATGGGTTACAAGTCAGGGCCCTCAAATACGTCCAAGTGGAAGAGGCCCAGCTGGCTAAAAAGGACTCGCCGGCTCTCCCGCCTCCGCATGTCCTAGTTGAAAGGAGGAAGGCACCCCCCCCCCCCCCCCCCCAAAGAAATAAGGATCCCGTGGCCACAAGGGAAAGGGATGTCTAGATGGTGGACTCCCCGTTCATGACTCGGGGCCCGAATCACGGCTCGACATTTATTGTGAATTTCATCAAACCAACACACATTCCACTCGGGAGTGCCAGTAGTATGCTCGAGGACTGCGAAGTGACAAAGCATATCTTGAGCGCGGTAAAAGAAGTCGACAAATCATGTCGTAATTAAAACATACGTGGGTAAGTGGTAACAATTAAGGCACGGATCTATTACGGATCTCCTACCAACAACTAGTGCCTGCCAAGTGGCCCTCCCATACCAGGCCTCTTCACATTACTATGGAGTCCAGTCAATCGAGCTCTTCAAGCCTCCTTTGACTAAACTAAAAGGGGAGACTGGTGATGCCGTGAGGAGAACAAGTCAGCCAAGGAGCCACATCAGCAAGACACAACTAGCAAAGGCGCCAAGCTGGGAAAGGTTGTACCTCATTAGCAGGTCAGCCACCACTCAAACCCCAAGTCCAGAGTCGGACCTCCCGAATCCCCAAATTAGGTTCTCGACTTGGGGTCCGCTTGACTCAGAAACTCATATCGGATTCCCGACTAACCCCAGAAGCAAAACTCTAACCCCGAGTACAGGGTCGGGAAACCCGACTTTGCAAAAAGGACAACGATCATCAAGGACATGGGAAAAATAGACGTGAACACGTGGCCCCATAACGTCCTCCTTTACTTCCCATTTACAGGCCATAAATAAACCCTATAAAAAGAGACTTTCATCTGCAGAAGAGGTAAGAGTGACAACCTATTCAATTCCTGATATTTCTCTCGTTTCTAAACCTTCTCTAACTTGAGCGTCAGAGTGGCTACACCAGAAACCCTCTGACCGTCTTCCTAATCCGTGTTTCCTTCTTCCGATCCAGTTGGAAAAAGAATCTCATCGTGTGCACACCACGAAGCCAACCCTCCTCCCACTTGAGGAGTCACCAATGAGTTGACCTCGATGGACTTAGGGCAGAATCATAGATTATTAAATTTGTACATGATTATAACTCCAATTCAAAGGCGTTCCAAGTGTATTCAATATAGATGTATAATGCACTTTGTCATGCAAAGGATAGGCATGACTACTTAGGATAAAGGCCAAAGCCAAGCACTATATTTTCATCATATCCCAAATGAAAAATAAAAAGAAATGACACAATGACAGAGTTCTAAAATACAGACCAGTTATATGAGTCAACAGAGTCAAAATAGAAAGAATTTGGATGGTTCGGCACACTTTTTTGGTGTCCAAAACAATCTTTTTTATTTAACATTTTTTTAGTAAATTCTTAATCGAACTTAAAGAGAGACCAAAAGAGAATCTCATTTTCCAGACCCAATGACAATGATAATAGTTGTGTCTTCTACAACTAATGATAAAACTCATACTGACTAAGTAGATACGATGTCAAAATCACTGGATATGTCAAGTTACATGTCATCGAGCAAAGAAGGGACTCTAGGAAAAATTGCAAACTATGATTTAGATCTCCCACGTTACAATCCCTAAACTAGAGTTTTGGGCACCATGATTGACATATTGATGATTGACATCATTAAGAATATATATGATCGACTTTATCATTAACATCTAGATTTTGTTACCGCCATCAAAGTATTGATAGCAGATGCATAAACTATTATTAAATATAGATCTACTTGACATCATTAATATGTATATTTCTATAATCTCTATCTAAAACCCCAAGCTCAGCCAGTAGCAAGGACAAGTATTACCTAAAAATAAATGGCAATTTTTTCCCCCCGACAAAGATGATTATATTACCTCGATTGTCATTGGGGTGAAGATAATCAAGTTGGAAAGGTTGAATCCAAGCGCACAAAGGAGGAAAACAAGCTGATACCTCTCGATCAACGAGGCCGACCTCCACGGGTGGATATAGGCAAATGCTACAACCGAAACTGCTGAGCAAACAGACACCAAAGTGAAATACGCAGGGAACATTTTGCTCTGTAGGTTTCCGAACTGATGCCTCGGCAAGTTTCTGCAATATTCACAGGGTTTTATCACAATCTAACCAACTGCCACACAGATTCAGCAAAAATAAATAAATAATCGTGACCGAGATGAGTTTCTACGATAGGTAAACCAAGCCAAAAGATTTGTCTATAGAATATAAGATTGGAACTTTTTATGGGGAGCGATGGAATTTCTAAAAAAATTTGGCGGAAATTATCCATCAGGGAAGACGATGGGGTTACTTGAACATGATGATCCCGCCGATGAAGGTGACCCAGAGGGCGGCGCCCCAGTCTGTGGCGAAGGCGAGGAGATGGAGGATCCTGGCGGCGGTTACGGCGATGGCTGGAGATTCCGGCCCCGAGCCGAATACATCCGGCGCAAAGACAAAGCCCAATGCAAAGAACGCCATCGCCGTCAGGAAGCGGGACGACCACGCCATCTCAACGCTGCGATAGAGCCTTGATCTAGGGTTTTGTGAACGATTTGGTGGATTGGGTAGTAGAATCGGTTCGCGCGATTTCGAAGGTCCCTGAACGACGACGGATAAGGCGATGGATTTTCTTCATTTCTATATAAATAATTAATAAAAGAAAACTGATATTTTGAATTAGATTTAAATTTGATGTGAACTTTATTTGTTTAAATTTTATGGAATTTTTAATTTAAATTTATTTGATTGTCTAAAATTTTTATATTTTAAAAATAAACTAGTATAATACCCGTCCGATGCACGGGAATCATACACAATATAAATAATATGTTTAATCGTAATATATATATATGTCAATTATTATTATTAAAAATTAAAATGAAAAGTAATTTTATTTCATCATGAATTCATGTCAATATAGAATGTAGTATTATTTTTTATAATATAAGATATTAATGGCGATCATAAGTTTTATAAGGGTGGTAGATGTTGATACAATCTATAGTTTACTTTGCTTGGATAAGGGTGTGTCAGGCTTGTGCTATAGTACAACACACAGGCGATATATGAAAACCCTAGTAGCAAGCTACTGTGATGGGTCATTCCCCATATAAAAATTAATTTAATATCAAAGTGGACCAATGACCCACATATCAAATATTAAATTAATAAGAACATATACTACACTTGATCTTAGCCAAAAGGCCGAGAAAGGTATAAGTTGCTTTACCGTTTTTTGTCCATTTTTATAATTGCTTTGTGTGTAATTCGCTTTGGTAACTTCAAATGTAGGACTATCATTTTTCTTACATCAATTCAAGGGAATCTAAAGGCCTATATTTCATCAAAATTAAATTAAATTTATTTTTTATGTATTTGCTGTAATTATTAATTACAGGTCTAAAATTTAAATTTATTAATTATTAATTAAAAAATTTATATTTAGAAAATTTATATTCGGTTTACAAAAAAAGGGCAGGTCTAAAATTTATTAATTATTAATTAAAATTTTTTATTTAAAAAATTTATATTCGGTTTAAAAAAAGGGACAGGTCTAAAATTTATTAATTATTAATTAAAAATTATTAATGGTGATCATAAGTTTTATAAGGGTGGTAGATGTTGATGCAATCTATAGTTTACTTTGCTTGGATAAGGGTGTGTCAAACCTGTACTATAGTACAACACACAGGCGACAAATGAAAACCCTAGTAGCAAGCTACTGTGATGGGTCATCCCCATATAAAAATTAATTTAATATCAAAGTGGACCAATGATCCACATATCAAATATTAAATTAATAAGAACAGATACTACACTTGATCTTAGCCAAAAGGCCGAGAAAGGTATAGGTTGCTTTACCGTTCGTTATCCATTTTTATAATTGCTTTGTGTGTAATCGCCTTGGTAACTTCAAATGTAGGATTATCATTTTTCTTACATCAATTCAAAGAAATATAAAGACCTATATTTTTCTTACATCAATACCGGTCTAAAATTTATTAATTATTAATTAAAATTTTTTATTTAGAAAATTTATATTCGGTTTTAAAAAAAAAGGGCAGGTCTAAAATTTATTAATTATTAATTAAAAAATTTTATTTAGAAAATTTATATTCGATTTAGCCGGGAATTCTAAGCTCCCTGTGAACGTCACGTCTGTATGCAAAACTGTGTTTTATAGATATTAATAGATAGTTAGATAGATAGATTTGATTTATTTATTAATATTTATGATATAATAATTAATTATGATTTTATAACTGTTATATATATATATATATAATATAATTTCGTAATTATTATAATAAAAAAAATAAAAAATGGGACCCTGTTGAATGATTTTTGTTATTAAAAAAACGTCTTCTTGAATTTTACCTTTTTAATGATTTCGATAAAAAAAAACAAAGAAATAAATTAATGGAAAAACAGGAGGAGAGAAAATTACAAATTTAATTAAATTAAAAATTTTATGTTAATTAATTTATTAATTAACATTATATATAAATAAATTAATTAAACATTATCAATAAATTAAAATTCATAATTAATTAAAATATTAAATAAAAATTATCTCGAAATATTAAATAAAGATATGTGATTTGTAATGTAGATTTTATTAAAAATTTATATGGAGATTTTTTTTATCGTCGAGAGAATAATAAATTTTAATTTTATATTTATGATATGACATATTAAAAATTAAAAAAAACTCATTTAAAAATTTAAAAATTTAGGAATAGAAAATATCCTAATAGATTTTTTATACTGTGATATGACATTGAAATGATATATTAAAAATTATAAAAAAATTATTGAAAAATTTAACGAATTTATATTATAATCTCGTTGTAATATAAACTAGTATAATACCCGTCCGATGTACGGGAATCATACACAATATAAATAATATGTTTAATCGTAATATATATATATGTCAATTATTATTATTAAAAATTAAAATGAAAAGTAATTTTATTTCATCATGAATTCATGTCAATATAGAATGTAGTATTATTTTTTATAATATAAGATATTAATGGCGATCATAAGTTTTATAAGGGTGGTAGATGTTGATACAATCTATAGTTTACTTTGCTTGGATAAGGGTGTGTCAGGCTTGTGCTATAGTACAACACACAGGCGATATATGAAAACCCTAGTAGCAAGCTACTGTGATGGGTCATTCCCCATATAAAAATTAATTTAATATCAAAGTGGACCAATGACCCACATATCAAATATTAAATTAATAAGAACAGATACTACACTTGATCTTAGCCAAAAGGCCGAGAAAGATATAAGTTGTTTTACCGTTCTTTGTCCATTTTTATAATTGCTTTGTGTGTAATTCGTCTTGGTAACTTCAAATGCAGGACTATCATTTTTCTTATATCAATTCAAGGGAATCTAAAAGTCTATATTTCATCAAAATTAAATTAAATTTATTTTTTATGTATTTTCTGTAATTATTAATTACAGGTCTAAATTTTAAATTTATTAATTATTAATTAAAAAATTTTTATTTAGAAAATTTATATTCGATTTAAAAAAGGGACAGGTCTAAAATTTATTAATTATTAATTAAAATTATTTATTTAGAAAATTTATATTCAGTTTAAAAAAAAAGGACAGGTCTAAAATTTATTAATTATTAATTAAAAAATATTAATGGTGATCATAAGTTTTATAAGGGTGGTAGATGTTGATGCAATCTATAGTTTACTTTGTTTAGATAAGGGTGTGTCAGGCCTGTGTTATAGTACAACATACATGCGACACATGAAAACCCTAGTAGCAAGCTACTGTGATGGGTCATCCCTCATATAAAAATTAATTTAATATCAAAGTGGACCAATGACCCACATATCAAATATTAAATTAATAAGAACATATACTACACTTGATCTTAGCCAAAAGGCCGAGAAAGGTATAAGTTGCTTTACCGTTCTTTGTCCATTTTTATAATTGCTTTGTGTGTAATTCGCTTTGGTAACTTCAAATGTAGGACTATCATTTTTCTTACATCAATTCAAGGGAATCTAAAGGCCTATATTTCATCAAAATTAAATTAAATTTATTTTTTATGTATTTGCTGTAATTATTAATTACAGGTCTAAAATTTAAATTTATTAATTATTAATTAAAAAATTTATATTTAGAAAATTTATATTCGGTTTAAAAAAAAAGGGCAGGTCTAAAATTTATTAATTATTAATTAAAATTTTTTATTTAAAAAATTTATATTCGGTTTAAAAAAAGGGACAGGTCTAAAATTTATTAATTATTAATTAAAAATTATTAATGGTGATCATAAGTTTTATAAGGGTGGTAGATGTTGATGCAATCTATAGTTTACTTTGCTTGGATAAGGGTGTGTCAGACCTGTACTATAGTACAACACACAGGCGACAAATGAAAACCCTAGTAGCAAGCTACTGTGATGGGTCATCCCCATATAAAAATTAATTTAATATCAAAGTGGACCAATGATCCACATATCAAATATTAAATTAATTAGAACAGATACTACACTTGATCTTAGCCAAAAGGCCGAGAAAGGTATAGGTTGCTTTACCGTTCGTTATCCATTTTTATAATTGCTTTGTGTGTAATCGCCTTGGTAACTTCAAATGTAGGATTATCATTTTTCTTACATTAATTCAAAGGAATATAAAGACCTATATTTTTCTTACATCAATACCGGTCTAAAATTTATTAATTATTAATTAAAATTTTTTATTTAGAAAATTTATATTCGGTTTTAAAAAAAAAGGGCAGGTCTAAAATTTATTAATTATTAATTAAAAAATTTTATTTAGAAAATTTATATTCGATTTAGTCGGGAATTCTAAGCTCCCTGTGAACGTCACGTCTGTATGCAAAACTGTGTTTTATAGATATTAATAGATTAGTATAATAACCGTGCGATGCACGAGAATCTTACACAATTAAATTTATTTCATTAAAATTAAATTAAATTAAATTAAATTTATTTTTTATGTACTTTCATTACTTTCATTATAACTTATTTAAAATTTTAATTTTGGAAATTTTAAAATACAATTTCAAATTAAAATTATCCTTTTCAAATTTGATAAATTATTTTTTTAAAATGTCAATATAAGATATAGTATTATTTTTTATAATATAATATATTAATGGTGATCATAAGTTTTATAAGGGTGGTGAATGTGGATGCAATCTAAAGATTACTTTGCTTTGATAGGGGTGTGTCAGGCCTGTGCTATAGTGCAACACACTGGCGACACATGAAAACCCTAGTAGTAAGCTAATGCGATGGACCATCCCCCATATAAAAATTAATTTAATATCAAAGTGGACCAATGACCCACATATCAAATATTAAATTGATAAGAACAGATACTACACTTGATCTTAGCCAAAAGACCGAGAAAGATATGAGTTGCTTTACCGTTCTTTGTCTATTTTTTTAATTGCTCCGTGTGTAATTCACCTTGGTAACTTCAGATGTAGGACTGTCATTTTTCTTACATCAACTAAGGGAAGTTAAAAGCCTATATTTCATTAAAATTAAATTAAATTAATTTTTTTATTTACTTTACTTTAATCATTATAACTTATTTAAAATTTTAATTTTGAAAATTTTAAAATATAATTTCAAATTAAAATTTGAAATTATCTTTTTTGAATTTGATAAATTATTTTTCAAAATTTTAATTTTGGATTAAGATCTAAATTTTTCTTTTTAGAATTTGTAATTATATATTTTCTTTTGAATTTATATTTTTAATTAAAAATTTTTTATTTAGAAAATTTATATTCGATTTAGGCGGGAATTCTAAGCTCCCTGTGAATGCTACGTCTGCATGCAAAACTGTATTTTATAGATATTAATAGATAGATATTAACAATTTCATATTATAAACTTTTTAATGGGGAAATTTTCCTAAACTCCTTAATCTGAAATCCATCTTTGCATGCACTCCTTATCTACTTTTTTCTTTACAAGCAGTCCCTGATGAGATTGACAAGACATCTTTGTGAGTATTATTTGAACAAAGTTGAGTATAAAAGTTAGAAATTCGAGTATGTAAGATTATATCCACCATATCAAGAAACCGTAAACTCAATTTTTATTCTTTTATACTTAAGTTTCACTCTTTTATACTTAAATCTTTATACTCTATACTCAATTTTTTACTCTTTTATACTCAATCTATCAGGGAGTGAATGCAAAGAAAATATCAAATTGGGAGTGCATACAAAGATTAAATGGGATTTGGTGAGTTTTCTGTAATTTACTGTTATATTCAATTTTAAAGTTTTTTTATTTATTTATAAATTTAATGAGAATTTTATAGATAAATATAATTTATAAATTTTCTTCATATATATTATTCGTTAATTATTTATAATTTTTTTTATTATATTAATAAACTGCACATGTGTTGAATAAGTTATTTAAGCCTAATTATTTAATTAACTTATGGATATTGATTATTGAACCTTAAACATTCATCATTATGAGTTCGAATTTTACAGACAAGACCCATTACCTCCACATCATACGATTTAAATATCTAAATTATTAAAAAAAATAAACAAATAAGCACTCATCATTAACAAAATTAAAATTTGTATTAAATATGATTTGATATTCATCAAGTATTTACTCAAGCTATATTAATAAAAAAAATTGCTCGATAGTTAAAAAAAAAAACCTCCTTAATCATTTTTTCATATCTATCTATTAATATCTATAAAACACAATTTTATATGTAGACGTGGCATTCACAGGGAATTTACGATTCCCTCCAAACTAAATCCAACTTTTAAATTTTTTTAAAACAAATAGGTTTTAGATTAGGGGTGTCAATTCGGGTGGGTCGGGTCGGGTTCGGGTCGGGTTGAGAAAAATTTTTTTTTTAACTCCCAACCCGAACCCGATTTCAACCCGAAACCCCCAAATCCGAACCCGAACCCGACCAACCCGACCCGACTCGAATAAACCGAAAAAACCGATTCAAAACGTCTTTTTTCGCCATTTTTCCTATAATTCTTCACTTTTATCTCAATACTTCATCATGATCATACTATATTGATATTAATATACACAAAAATATCTTAATTTTCAAAATAAAATTTGATTTAACCTCAAAAAATCCATAAAATATTAAATTTCGGGTCAACCCGAACCCGACCCGACCCGACCCGAACCCAACCCGAAATTTTTTCAACCCGAACCCCCCAACCCGAACCCGACCCGAACCCGAAAATTTTCAACCCGAACCCGATTTTTTTCGGGTCGATTCGGGTTGGGTCGTCGGGTCGTGTTGATTTTTGACACCCCTATTTTAGATATTAATAGATTAGTTTTTTTTCTCAATATGATAGAGAAAATTAACAAAGATAATTACAAATCCTAAACAAAAAAAATTATTAATTTAATTTTAATGAAATATAGGCATTTAGCTTCCCTTGAGTTAATATAAAAAAATGATAGTCCCACATCTGAAATTACCAAGGTGAATTACACACACAGCAATTATAAAAATGGACAAAGAACAGTAAAGCAATTCATACATTTCTCGGCCTTTTGGCTAAGATCAAGTGTAGTATCTGTTCTTATCATTTTAATATCTGATATGTGGGTCATTAGTCCACTTTAATATTAAATTAATTTTTATATGGGGGATGACCCATCACAGTAGCTTGCTACTAGGGTTTTAATGTGTTGCACTTAGCACAGGCCTAGCACACCCCTATCCAAGTAAAGTAAACTTTAGATCGCATCCACATCCACCACCTTATAAAACTTATGATCACCATTAATATCTTATATTATAAAAAATAATAATATATTTTATATTGACATGAATCCATGATGAAATAAAATTACTTTTTTATTTAATAATAAAAATGGCATATATATATATTATCACTAAACATGTTATTTGAATTGTGTAGGATTCTCGTGCATCACACGGGTATTATACTAGTTAATAATAAAAATAAATATATTATAAATTTTGGAGAAGAATTTTATATATTGATAGGGATGAGCAATCCGGGATGGAAATCGGGTCCCAAGGCACGAGAAAGCTATGTGGCAGGGCGTACTGAACCAGTGCCCCTGTCAGATTGGAAATCGGGCTCCCAAGACTATCTCGGAAAAATAGAAGAATGCCCCAAGGTCAGCTCGGGAGATAAGACTCCGAGACTGACTCGGGAGAGTGGAGCCCAAAGATCAGCGTAGGGATAAGAAAGTCAAGCTTCGAGTACCCACTCCTCCTTCCGTAACGGAAAAGTCATTAGGTAATTATTGTTCACAACGCATGGTAATTAGAGTCTTAATAGTCACAGTGACTGTTACCAGAAAAAAATAACTATCAAGTAACCGATAATTAAGGAACATGGAGGAAGAGGTGGGGGCACGTGGGAGGAAGACATCAGGTATATAAGATGTCTCGGCACCCAGGTAAGGAGGGTAGGCTTTCCAGAATGAGAGTACTTGGATTGCTCATTGTTCTCCTTAAAAGAGAGAATTCTGACTTGAGCGTCGGAGAGTGCTCCATCGGAACTTCTTTCGGTGCATCCCCTTTACGCTCGTGTTAATCTCGCAGGTGTCGACATCCTCCCCCGTCATCGTCGCTGTGGGCTGTACTTTGGTGATTCGTCATCCCCGTCGTTCGCTTCTAGAACAAGTTTGACGCTGTCTGTGGGAAACATCAAAACACCAAAAGGAACGCTGTGATGTCAGATCCAGAGAGGCAACCCATCATTTTGATGCGGGAGGAATTGGATCGTTTAGTCGCCAACGCCATCAGAGCAGCACTGGAGCAACATCAAATTGAACAAGCCGCCTCTCAACGAATGCTCCAGTGCAGGCCGAGATCCCAAGGGTGTCACCCTCGCACAACCAAAATTGAAGATCCGTCTCGCCATTGGGGGGTCGGCAATGATAGCTCCGGTGCCCAGGCGAGATTCCATAGGAGAAATGAAGAGGGTGTATTCCGCCGCCTCCAGCATTTTACGGTAGGAGGATAGATAGGGGAGGATTGAGACCGCCAAAGTTCTCCTGAAATCTCCATCTACTCCTTTTTCTCCATACATTGTAATGGATCTCATGCCCAAGCAGTTTCGTAGTCCAGGAATTGTTGATTACGATGGAAAGACAAATCCGGAAGACCACATCTGCAAGTTCGAGAACGCGGCTCTGTTACGCTAATGCACAAATTGTGTGAAGTGTCGAGTGTTCCTAAACACATTATCGGGGGCCGTCCAGAGATGGTTTCAGAGGTTGCCTCAAAATTTCATAAACTCCTTTTTGGAATTTAAAACCATCTTCCTACATCACTTCGCCAACACCCGATGATATTAAAAGATGACCTTAAATTTGTTCGCCCTGAAGCAGAAGAGCAAAGAACCTCTGAAGGACTATATCCAACGGTTCAATCGGGTGGTGTAGGATGTGTCGACGATCACTTCAAAGATCCTCATCAACGCTTTCACGCAAGGACTCTCTGAAGGATATTTCTTTTGGTCGCTGGTGAAGAAATCGCTAGCCAGCATCGATGATTTACTGGGATGGTCGGTCAAGCATGTTAATGTTGATGAGGTGCAGCACGCCCGTCGCAAAGATTCGACGGGAGTCCCTATCCAAATCTCGGTACGATCCGAGAGAATATAACCACCCGCTCCAACCCGAGCAAAAGATTCTCGCTCCGAGAAAGAATACTGAACCGACAAGAAGTTGGTGGAGACGATGGACATAGAAGGACCTAAGCCACCGAAGAAATATTGCGACTTCCACGGCAGCACAACTCACTTTACAGAAGAGTGTTATATCTTGAAGAAGAGGAGATCCAAGGACGCGGATGTCAAACCACGCAAAAAGTGGAATAAGGTAGGGTATTGATGAAGATCTCCTCACCAAAGTCCTTCCCCTCATCGACGACAGTCGGGGGAGGACAGATCCAGGTGTCAGTCTCGGTCGCCCTCGAGAGGAAGAAGTCGGGAAATAGTGCCCCACCAGTCTATCTCCCTGGAAAGAGATCCTAAGAAAGGTAAGGCTCCGCCTCGTGGACCTCCATCGGGCCATGTGAGAGTAATCTCAGGAGGTTTGACTGGAGGAGACTCCAATCGGACAAGGAAGGCTCATACCCGCAGACTAGAAAATTATGCCAACTGGACGGACAGGGAGAAGTGTCAGGGCTCTGACATCTCCTTCGGCCCTGACGATCTGGAGGATGTGGAAGCCCCTCACGAAGATGCACTGGTAATCCTCGTCCGAATTGCTAATTATGAGGTTAAATGCATCTTTGTGGATACAGGTAGCTCCGTCAACATCCTGTACAAGGCGGTGTTGGACCAAATGCAAGTTGATGAGGATGAATTGCATCCTATCTCCAACTTATTTCTAGTGGTGGTCTCAGTTTACCACCAGAAGATCAAATTCCTGGTGGGAGATTGGGTGGCTGAAGTTAAGGGAGACCAACTAGTTTCCTGGCGATGCTACAGTGGGAAAGTCAGTATAGAAGCTCGTAAGAACCCGAGGACCATGAAGCTCTCCAAATTGACCTAGTCAATCCCTGTGCAAAGGAAGGAGCCAAAGAGGAGCTTCGGGAGGTCGAGAGCGAGGAAGTACAAATTCATCCTCAACAGGTTGGAGAAATCACAAAAATTGCTGCTGATCTTGTGCCAAAACATAGAAGTCATTTGATCAGCTGCTTGGCAGATCATCACGATGTGTTCGCATGGGCTACCGAAGAAATCATAGGAGTCCCTCCCATCTTGGCCACATATCGACTGCATATCACTCCAGGAGCACGACTAGTAAAATAGAGGCGAAGACACTTTGCTCCCGAGCAAGACAAGATAATTAGGGAAGAAGTCGAAAAATTGTTAAAGGTCGGACATATCAGAGAAGTTCAATTCCCGACTTGGTTGGTAAATATTGTATTAGTCCCTAAGTCCGGGGGTAAATGGCGGGTTTGTATCGACTTCCGTAATTTAAATAAAGTCTGCCCTAAATACTATTACCCCTCGCGTTGCATTAATCTGCTGGTAGATTCGACTTTTGGCTGTGAATTTATTTTAATGTTGGATGTATATCAGGGATATCATCAGGTTCCCCTTGCTTGTGAGGATCAAGAGAAGGTCAGCTTTGTAACGGCGGATGACACTTACTGTTACAATGTTATGTCATTTGGGTTACGCAATGCAGGGACAACCTATGAGCGGATGATGGATAAGGTCTTCCGCCACCAGATTGAAAGGAATATTGAAGTGTATGTAGATGATATCTTAGTCAAGACGGAGAAGGGGAGGACATGATTGTCGATCTTGAGGAGACTTTTGCTACCTTGAGGGTCAATGGACTGAAACCAAACCCCGCTAAATATGTGTTCGGGGTGAAAAGTGATCGGTTGCTCGGGTACATGGTCACCGAGAAAGGAATTGATGCTACTTCTGAGAAAGTGCAAGCTATACTTAACATGTCATCCCCTCGCAACTTCAAAGACGTACAGCGGCTTAATGGCAAAATTACAGTCCTATCCTGGTTCATCTCCAGATCTGCTGACATGACTTTACCTTTCTTCAAAATCCTAAGCAAAGCTGTCAAATTTGAGTGGGACGACCCAATGCAAAAAGGCTTTTACGGATTTAAAGTCATATCTCTCTAAGCTCCCCGTCCTATATAAGTCACTAGAAGGAGACATGATGTTTGTCTCCTTATCTGCAGCCGAGCAATTTGTAGGTTATGCGCTTATTTGGGAGGAAGGTATTATTCAATATCTCATTTATTTCTTTGGGCATCTATTTAATGAGACAGAGACTCGGTATACTACTCTGGCGAAATTAGCATATGCCTTAGTATTGATGGCACGAAGGCTGAGGCCGTATTTTTTTGGGCATCCCATCGTGATGCTTACTAAAAGTCAACTCGGGTGAATCCTCACCAATCTGGAGGCCTCGGGGCAATTAATCAAGTGGACGACAGAGTTGAGTGTGTTGATGCAGTCTGACCTGATTGTTGTTTTGGTGTTGACACGATTTAAGTTTAGTTGAGTGAGAATGTCATGGACTGGGCACGGAAATCCTAGTGAGTGAAGCTAGGTGAAGAAAATCCTGGTGAGTGAAGTCGGATCCTAGCGAGTGAAGCTAGGTAAAGAAAATCCCGGTGAGAGAAGCCGGGTCCTAGCGAGCGAAACTAGGTGAAGGAAATCCCGGTGAGTGAAGCCAGATCTTAGCGAGTGAAGATAGGTGAAGTAAATCCCGGTGAGTGAAGCCTGGTCCTAGCCAGGGAAGCTAGGTGAAGGAAATCCCGGTGAGTGAAGTCGGGTCATAGCCAGGGAAGCTAGGTGAAGGAAATCCCGGTGAGTGAAGCCAGGTCCTAGTGAGTGAAGCTAGGTTGAACTAAGTCCCGGTGAGTGAAGCTAGGCACGAAGTCTTGGTCTGGGGGACTAAGCATAAGTTGGAAAGTGGCTAGATCGGTCTGGAGTCTGATCAGGGAGTTGACACGAACTCTCTTGATAGTAGATCGGTCTAGTGATGGATCCAGGATGACTGATCGGTCTGGTGACCGATCAGAAAACGATCAGAATATGATCAGGAGGATTTCTGATCGGTCAGTGGGACCGGTCAGATAGGCTCTGGACCGATCAGGAGGTAGCCTGATCGGTCCAGCATGTGGCTGATCGGTCAGGTTGATCGATCAACCACTGGCTGATCGGTCAGATGGACCGATTAACCCTTGGCTGATCGGATAGCAGCTGAACCGATCAGCCAAGGTGGCTGATCGGTCCAGCAGCAGCTGACCGATCAGCTTTGCTGATCGGTCAACTGGACCAATCAGCCAGCTAATCGACCAGAGTTGAGCCGATCAGCTTTGCCGATCGGTGCAGCAGCTGACTGATCAGCTTTGCTGATCGGTCCAGTCCAGCAGCAGCTGACCGATCAGCCAGTCCCGATCAGCCAAGGGCTGAACTCACCCTGAACTTGCAGTAAGTCTGTGATCGGTCTGGTGACCAATCCATGATCTCTGATCGGTCAGTGAGACCGATCAGACCTTTACTGGATCGATCAGAATGGAGTCTGATCGATCAGAAGGGAGTCTGATCGGTCAGGGTGACCGATTAGCACTCAACAGCTTTAATTCGAATGTTTGTCAGAACTTTGATTCGCTTCTGATTTGCTTCGCTAATGATTCTGGAAGTGTGCAGATGATACAGAGATGACACAAACCAAGAAGGAGGGTCAATGATGATTTTCTCTTCGGCAGGTTTGTCTGTTTTCTGTTCGCAGAATTCAACGGCTTCTGGCGGGCTGGCGACTGACCTGAGGCTCAGCTGAAGAGGTCTTTAGTGGACTGAGCGCTCAGTGGAGGTCAGTGGGTCAGTGGTGACGGAGCTATGGTTCAGCGGTTGCAGACGCGCCTGGTGATGAGTAGGAAGCTTAAGAGGAGGCTGGCCAAGCAGAGAGAGGTAGAAGTTTTGAATCGATCAGAAACCAAGTAGACACAACGAGGACGAAGAGCTGAGTGAAGGTTCTTGCGTTAGGGTTGTGCTGTGTTGTGCTCTGTGAAACTTCTTCTTTGTGCTTAGACCCGACCCCGGGCCGGGTCCAGCCCGGACCCGGCCCGGAACCGGCCCGGAACCGGCCCGGGTCAACGGGTCGGGTGGCCCGTTGACCCGGTTCGCCAGGCCGAATCGGAACCGGGCCCGGCAGGATGCCGGGCCGGTTCCGGTTCCAGGCCCCCGGAACCGTGAACCGGCGGTTAACCGCCGGTTCCAACGGCTCTGAACCGCCGGTTCAGTGCCGTTGGGCAGTTTTTGATTTTTTTTTTGGACGGATGAGATCATTTGACCGTTTTTTGATCAATGGCTACGATTTAGTGACCGTTATGATCCGAACTCTATAAATAGGGAGCTCATTTCATCATTTTCACTCACAAAACAACTTCTCTTCTCTCAATCTCTCATTCTCAACTCTCTAACTCTCAACTTCTCTCCGCGTTCTTCATCGACGATAATGGAAGGAGGTCACGGAGCTTCATTATCTCGATCTCGGAGGGGAAAAGAAATTGCATACGAGGATCCCAACCTTCAAATTCAATCTACCGATGATGAGACCGAAGCTCAGCCCCAACGCGCTCCGATCCCCGAAACGCAAGGAAGTACCGATGCGATTACTTCTAAGGTTCGGGATAATCCTCCTTTAAAATCGTCTATTTTCACTAAACATTTTGAGAAGGTCACACTTCCGTCGGGAGAAATGCGTGCAAAATGCAAGCATTGTAATGCTTCCTACAAATTCCAAGCCAGCGGCGGCTATGGGTCGTTGAAACGACATGTAGAAACGAAGCACCCGACGGAATATGGGCTTGACCGCTCTCAAACACAATTATCTAGATTTTCTAGCGATAGTAGTACCGATTCTCGTTTATTTTTATATTCAGATAATAAATTAAGAGAATCATTAGCTAAATTTGTTTCCGTAGAACATCTTTCTTTTAGTTTTGGATCTAAATGCACATTTGAAGATTTTTGTAAAGAATCTCTTAATCCTGCTGCTAAACGTGTACCTAGGACTACACTAACTCGTACAATTAAAAGATTAGTAAAACAAGGAAAAAAGAATTTAATTGAAGAATTTAGTAAATTAAATAATAAGGTTTCTTTATGTTTTGATATTTGGAGTGATCATTGGTAAACTCATTCTTATATGGGTATAACATGCCATTGGATTGATAACTCTTGGATCCTTCAAAAAAGATTATTAGCTTATAGAGTTTTTGATGAATCACACACTGCTCATAACATTGCACAATATTACACATAGTTTTAGAAGAATATGGATTGACTCATCAAATATTTTCAATATCATTAGACAATGCTAGTTCTAATACCGCTTCAATAGATGAATTAAAATTTATTTGTCAACCTGTCATTGGTGGTTTATTTTTTCATATTCGTTGTGTATGTCATATTTTAAATTTATGTGTTCAAGATGGATTAAAACTTTTACAAAATTATATTCATCCAATTAGGACCGCAATTTCATACTTATGGTCTCATCCATCTATGATGAAACAATGGGGTAGATTTTGTAAAGCTAATGGAATGCGACCCAAAAAATTCCCACGTGATGTTCCAACACGTTGGAATTCAACATATCAATTATTACAAGGTTCTTTTCAATATAAAGATTTATTATGTTTTTTTTGCACAAAATAGTAATACTAATATATATTTATTTTCACAACAATGAAATATTTGTAGTAGTATTTGTGAAATTTTAAAAGTTTTTAACGATGCAACTGAACAACTTTCCGGCGTTTATTATCCCACTGCTCATTTAATTTTAGTGAATTTTTGTAGTATAATCTTAATATTAAATGAATATGTAAATAATGAAGCTTTAACTTTATGTATATTAGCTATGAAAACTAAATGGGAAAAATATTTTTATTTTATTCCTGAAATTTATTTAATTGCATTTGCTTTAGATCCTAGATTTAAATTAGAAGTTTTACAAGAAATGCTAACTTATATTATGACGCATTAATTCCTATTAAGGATTCTTCCTCTCCGGATCCAGCTAATATTGTATATATATTAAAAATTATTTATATGATCTTTATAACTAATATTATGTTAATATGGAACACAACTAATATTTTCTGAAACACAACAACCTACCACTACTCATTTAAAACTTACAAAAGCCCAACTTTTATTAAAAGACGGACGAAACGTCCACGAGGGAATTATTTTACGACTTCTTTTGATTTTAATGAAGCAGATAGCGAAGACTTCGACATCTTGAAGTGGTGGTCACAGAAGGCTCAAAGCTTTCCCGTTCTCTCCGTGATCGCAAAAGAAATTTTAGCTTCTCCAGTGTCGACTGTTGCTGTGGAGCAGACGTTCAGTGCCGGCGGCAACATATTAGATGAACGACGATCAACTATGTCTCCCGACTCATTGGAAGCTCAAGCATTACTTGATGATTGGACCAGAGCCGAGAAGCGAATCCAAGGAATGCAACTTTCAGAAGACGAAGTCGAAGAATTTGATACCGAAGGAACAAATACAACGGGAACGGGAGGAAATGCAAGTGAGTGAGAAAGGGTAAAAATGTAAAAATGTAAAAGGGTAAAAATGTAAAAGAACTACGTGGGCTTTGATTCCCCTATACCCTAAGGGGATACGTAGGCAACTTATATAAGTGCAAGCCCTTTTTTAATAAAATTTATTTTTTTAATTTAATTTTTAATTTTAATTTTTTTAATATAATAATCTTGAACCGTGGCGAACCGTGAACCGGTGGTTCCGAACCGTGAACCGTAACCGTCTTGGGCGGTTAAGGTTAAGGGTCGACCTCCCACGAACCGTCGAACCGGCGGTTC
>JAGFNQ010005022.1:80573-97026 GCA_024364735.1 Boesenbergia rotunda | reverse complement strand
GTTAAAAATGAGTGTCTGCAAAGGTATGTAACTATATATGAGCAACTGAAATCTTCTTTTACTGAAGTTGTTCTGCAAAATATATCTTATGCGGATAACGTTAAGGCAGATGAGCTAGCCAAGTTTGCGAGCTCTCTTGCACTATGGACGCTGGAAGAGCCTAGTGCTCTAGAAGGAGTCATGGCCCAGATTGAAGAAGAAACTGCGGGCACTGTATTATCTGACTGGAGAGAATTCTACATGGAGTTCCTACGCGGTGGAACAATGTCAGTGAGTGATAAGGAAACTCGACTCTTCCATCACAGGGCGGCCAGATTCATGTTGGTCGGAGAGCAGTTAAACAAAAGAGCATTTTGCCCGACTGTTGCCCAAGTGTATTGGTCCAAGGAAGGTCAACTACATCATGCGGGAGGTTCACAAAGGCATATGTGGAAGTCTGATAAGTATCATTTTATTGATTATTTTAGATGTCAAAATCCATGTTTGACCCATATTTTTCTTGCTTAATTGTGAAATTACCTTAGGTTTTAGAACTTGCTTTTATTTTGGATTTAATTACAAATCTGTACATATTTGGATTATTTGGCCACTAAATTTTTGATCTATTTTTATAGGCATGAAAGGTTCATGGATCTAGGGCATACTGGGTCAAACTTGAGTCGGAAATGGACCCGGATCGAGTTATCAAGCTTCGGATTAATCTGGGCCGTCCGATTCAAAAGCGGCTAGATCTGAGCCATCTGGGACCATCTGAGGCAATCCGAGCTAGGGTTAGGGTTGATCAAGTATCTGGATCAAGATCTGAAGGTTTTAGCAAAATCAGAGATCATTTGACCGTTGGATCGAGCTCGGAGGGCTCTAGAGCGTCCATTCAAATATCAGGTAGATCTGAGCCATCCGATGCAAATCTGGAGGATCCGAGCTACCACAAGGCAGATCCTGACCCCTGATCATCATCATCAAAGTTTGGATTAAATCAGAGCAAGATCAGCCGTTGGATTTTCTCAAATCAATCTGAACCGTCCAATGCTAAGTACTTAATCAAAAATTTGCGCAGCTTCCTTCCTCGTCGCATCTCCGCCGCACTGTTCTTCCTCTTCGCGCGTTCTTAGCTTTCTTCAGTAGATTTCTTCAATCCAAGGGGCGCGACCCCTCAATTTCTTGCTTAGATCGAGTCCTAGGTCGTTGGGGAAGTATCTCGGTGAATTTCCAGCTTGAGAATTGCCCAAGAACTGAGCTATTGTGAGGTTTCCGTGGCTCTGCTGTTTGAAGCTTTTGATCTCATTTGCGCTCCATTTCCATCACTCGGAGTTATCTGGAGGGGTTCCCTAGATTGCTCTGACCATCTCCAAATCACAATCGCACTCGGACGCAGCTAAATTGAAGGATTCGAATGGGGATTTCAGATTGGGTAGAGCTGAGCTGGATTTGAATCGCAGAGGCTGTTTTCCATCGATTTGTGGAGCTTACGGGTTCGAGGATTGCCCTTGCGTGACGAACAAGGAGGATTTGAGCTAGGGAAGGATTGAGGATTAGATTGCTAGTTAAATTTCATTGAATTAGCTGTAATCTTTATTTCTGCACTTTGTTCTGTTTCTGTTTTTCGTATCAGCCACTTAGTTTCAAGTTTCTGAATTGTTTTAGCTTCAATTGCGTTTCATTCTGCAAGTTTAATAGCTAGGGAATGTGTTTAGTGGATAATTGCTTTTTATTTCAGTTTATTTCTTGTTTCATGCTTGTGTATCAGCCTGTTCATGCGTATCAATTCTGTTCTGCTTCATTTCTGAAATTTCTGTTCAATCTGCTGCGTTTCAGTCTTTTATTTGTATCAAGTTAGCTTAAGTTTGTTCTTCTAAATTTACCTTTTAGTTTATTTCATTTCCAAAGCCTCGGTATCCATTTATGCAATTTTGTTCAGCTGTATCCCTTGCGTTTCAGTTTTCTGCTTGAATCTCTGAATTCTGCTCATGCGTGCCAACTTGGATTCTTAGATTTGCAGCTTCAATTGAATTCAATTCATGTTAGTTTCAATTCCTGGGATATTAGATAACAAATAGTTGCTGATGCCTGTGATCGAAGTTGTGATTCACATTCAGTTTTATTTCTGCACTTTTGAACAGATCGCGCATCAGACTCCATTTCTGCACAGTCCAGTTATTTCTGCAATTAGGAGTTGATAAGCTTCTGAATTATGTGTTAATGAATATTAGTTCTTTAAATCATTTCTGAAACATTAGATGGTTGCTTTGAATTTGAGTTTGTTCTGCTTGTTCGTGCATTTCATCAGTTGCTGAATTTCTGAATTCCATGTTCTGAATTCCTGCTGTCAAGCTGCATATAAGTTCATTTCTGAAGTTATCCATCCTTGGTCGAAATTTTATCCATTCATTTCTGCAAGGGTTTTCACTGATAGCAAGGTTTTCAAGCCTAGTCGATTGTTTTCATTTCAGAGTTGTTAGTATTAATTTTGGTACTCCATATCAGTTTTGGCATAAAAGCTTTCTTCCCTTGAGTATCAAGGTTGTTCACTTTTTCCATTTTGTATCAAGATCAGTTTCGGCATTAGTATCAACCAAAAATTTCAGCCTTGTTTTAATTCTTTTGCTTAGCATCTGGTTGCTCTTGATATCAGCTTGATTTCCTGAATTTTGCAAAGTTGTATTAGTTGATTTAATTGTCCATTGGTTGAGTTATAACTTACTATCACTTGTTTGATTCATTGAGTTGAGTTCTCTCCTTTCTCATTGCGATTTTGTTTCCAATTGCAACCCAAAACCCGAATATTTATTTGAAACCCGAAAACACAAACGACAAATAAACACAAGCTCGAATCAAACAACCTCGACTAGTCCCTCGAAAAAATACGACATGTGGCCCCTTTACTACGTTTTCGTATTTTTGATTGCAAAAAAGGTTTCCAGCTTTCTAAATATCTAAATTTGAGACTCACATTTCGTGACAGCTTATTTTGGGTCCATCAAAGCCATATTGAGATCCATGGCTAGAAAAATCATTCCGGCTGGATAATTTTGGCCCACACTACAAGCGGATGCTACCAAATTTGTTGCCGGATGCAAAGCCTGTCAGAAGCATTAGCATATTTCACACCACCCGACTGAACTACTTCGAACCTTTACTGTCTCATGCTCTTTCAATCAATGGGGAATTGACATCATAGGTCCTTCCCTAATCGGACCTCAGCAGAAAAAGTTTCTTCTAGTGTTAGTCGACTACTTCTCCAAGTGGGTGTAGGCTGAACTGCTTGCACATATCACGGAAGTCGCCGTTATGAAGATCCTGTGGAAAGATATAATTTGTAGGTATGACATTCCGTATAAAGTGGTATCGGATTATGATAGACAGTTTGTAGAGCGCAAACTCAAAGATTGGTGCGAAAGCTTAGGCATTCGCCAAGCCTTCGCCTCAGTTTCTTATCCTCAAGGCAATGGTCAGGCCGAAGTGGTCAACCGGGAGATCATTAGAGGGCTTAAGATAAAGCTGGACCATGTCGGAGGCAGCTAGGTTGAAGAACTCCAGAGTATCTTGTGGTCGTACCGCACTACCCCCAAAGAAGGGACTGGTCAGAGTCCCTTCAATCTTGTATATGCATAGGAGGTGGTGATTCCTGTGGAGATAGGCGATGAGTCAATACGACGACAACACTACAACAAAGAAGATAATGATCAGGAGCGACTAATCGATCTGGACCTGGTGGCATTAGTGCGAGATAAAGCGGCTGCCCGGCTAGTTGTGTATCGCCAACGTATACGACAAGCGTACAATCGCCGAGTGATCACTCGGACTTTCAAGTCAGGGATAAGGTCTGGAAAAGAATCAAACCGGTTAGTGAAGCTGGGAAGCTTGAGCCTCAATGGAGTGAACCTTACATCGTTGTCAAAATGCTTACCGGAGGTAGCTATTATCCACAAGATGCCGAAGGCAAAAGGTTAGAGAGGCCATGACATGCAAATCACCTCTAGCCGTATTGTACCCCGATAAGCCGAGTGAATAACACATGTATTTGTATGCTTGTTTGTACTTCCTTGAAGCTTGAATAATTAAAAAAGCAGAAGAAATGTCTCGCCAAAAACCATATGGAAGAATTCAACTTCCTACCTTCTCGTGGTGTCGAGGATACCCGAGATGTGTAGATCTGATCGAGGTGCTGAGGATGTCCGGCTAGAGCAGCCGAAGATCCTACCATCTTGTGGTGTTGAGGATTCCCAAGATGTGTAGACATGGCCGAGGTGTTAAGGATGTCCGGCCGGGAGCAGCCGAAGATCTTACCATCTCTTGGCGCTGAGGATGCCCAAGATGTATAGACCTGGCCGAGGTGCCGAGGATGTCCGTCCGGGAGCAGCCGAAGATCCTACCATCTCGTGATGCTCAGGATGCCCGAGATTTGTAGACCTGGCCGAGGTGCTGAGGATGCCCAGCCTAGAGCAGTCGAAGATCCTACCATCTCATGGTGCTAAGGATGCCCGAGATGTATAGACCTGGCCGAGGTGATGAGGATGCCCCACCGGGAACAGCTAAAGATCCTATCATCTCATGGTGCCGAGGATGTGTAGACTTGGCCGAGGTGCTAAGGATGCCCGGCCGGGAGCAACCGAAGATCCTACCATCTTGTGGTGTCGAGGATGCCCATGATGTGTAGACTTGGCTGAGATGCTGGGGATGCCCAGCTGGGAGCTGTCGAAGATCCTACCATCTCATGGTGCCGAGGATGTCTGAGATGTGTAGACCTGGTCGAGGTGCTGAGGATGTCCGACCAGGAGTAGCCGAAGATCCTACCATCTTGTGGTGCCGAGGATGCCCAAGATGTGTAGACCTAGATGATATGTTGAGAATGCCCGGCCAGGAGCAGCCCAAGATCCTACCATCTTATGGTGCCGAGGATGCCCAAGATGTGTAGACCTGGTCGAGGTACTAAGGATGCCCACCGGGAGTAGCCCGAGATCCTACCATCTTGTGGTGTCGAGGATGCGCATGATGTGTAGACCTGGCCGAGGTACTGAGGACCCGACTGGGAGTAGCTCGAGCTCCTAACATCTTGTGTTGTCGAGGATGCCCAAGATGTGTAGACCTGGCCGAGGTACTGAGGATTCCCAGCCAGGAGCAGCATAAGATCCTAACATCTTGCGGTGATGAGGATGCCCAAGATATGTAGACATGGTCGAGGTACTGAGGATGCCCGGTTGGGAGCAGCCCGAGATCCTACCATCTTGTGGTGTCGAGGATGCCCAAGATGTGTAGACCTGACCTAGGTGTTGAGTATGTCCAGCCGAAAACAACCGAAGATGCTACCATCTTATGGTGCTGAGAATGTCCAAGATGTGTAGACCTGGCCGAGGTGCTGAGTATGCTCGGCCGGGAGCAGCCGATGATCCTACCATCTTGTGATGCCAAGGATGCCCAAAATGTGTAGACCTAGCCGAGGTGTTGAGGATGTCCGGACGGGAGCAGCCCAATCTCCTACCATTTTGAGGTGTTGAAGATACCCGAGATGTATAGGCCTAGTAGAGATGTGGAGGCTAGATCCTGTTCCTGCCACCGCAGGAAACCAACAATGCACTCAACCCTTGCCTCCTACATAACGTTAGACTTCACGGTTGCAATGAGGCCTATACAGGGGGAGCGAAGAGCAACAAACAATGTAATCACAATACATAAGCCAGGAAACAAAGTGCAGAAAGTAAACCATGTAAGAAAGTGGTGCAAAAGATAAAAATATTCCATTCAAAATTTGAGCTTACATAGTGGAGTACATTCAAAAAGAAAGAAAGAAAAAAAGTAAAATATAAAGTGTAAAGATAAACAGATGGAACTATAACTCTTTCTCCTTTGGTGATAGCTCCTCCCAGGCTCAGCCGACACTGAGGAATCTCAGGTCGGCATCCGTCTTCAACGTCTAAGCTTGCCGAAGTTGCTGGACGGCCCCATTGAAGCTCTACTTCAGCCGCCTCAACACTTGACCGACCAAAATGTCGCCAAATTCCTCAGATTGGAGGAACATGGCCTTGAAGGCCGCCTGCTGGGACATCTCGTTAGCCTTGTAGTTCTTCAGTTCCTCTAAGGCTTGATCTCGAGCAGTTTTCAACTCGGTCGCTTCGGAGGATATTTGGTCTCGAGTCGTCTGGGCCTCCTTAAGTTGCTCGGCGGTGGTCAGGAGACGTGACTTGCTTCGCTCGAGGTCCTCTTGTAGGACAGACATATGCTCGACAGCAGCTTATACCATTGTTTCCTGCTTGGCCAGTTGGTATGTTTGCTCCTTAATCTGACCATTTAGTGTTTCGGTCGACGCCTCTAAGAGACGGACATCCCGACAACTTTGCCTCCTAAGCTTAAAACTGCCCGTTCTCCTGAGTCAGTTGACTCACCTCGCCCGAGAGTATCATCGCTTTCTTCGACAGGAGCCTTTCTCGATGGAGAACATTGTGCAGAGATGACTTAGAGACCAGCAGGTTGATTAGGTAGTGCTCCGCCTTAACCCGAAGACCCCTGCTGACCTCCGCTTGCATCATGCCCTCCTCACGAGCTCGGAAAACCTCCGCCTTCAATTCTGTCATCTGCTGGCACAGGGCTTCAGTTTCTTGCTCGGGGGACATCCTCCGACTCAAAAGAAGGCACTCGGAAGTGTCCTGACACAAGGAAAGTAAGGGTCAGAGAAAAAATAAATGAAAATAATAAAACTAACAACGAGAAGCTTACCTTCAGGAGCGACTCGTACAAGCTAGCGATTATCCCAAACGAAGTCATCCCTCTAAGGGATGTGAGGTGCTCTTCGGTCCGCTCCCGTATGGCCTCCCGACTCTGTGGAGAAGGTATTCCAGAGGTAGCCCTAGAGCCACGAGGAATGAGAAGTAGAAGACGCGGCAGTGAGGCGTGTACGCTTGAGGGGCCGGGAGCACCGTCATCGGTACTGGAGGACACCTCGCCAGTAGGATAACTTCCCTGTGGTAGCTCCTTGAATTGGATCGATTGGAAACCTACTCGTTGCCTTCTCAACCGCTCGTACCTTTTGGCACAAGCGACCACTAGTGAAGTTGGGCTCGTCTGATCTCACCCCCTTGCCCTTGGGGCTACTGGAGGCCTCAAGGACTCTAAGTGAAGGAGGAAAGGAGCAAACCTCCCTGACCGGGAACTCGGTCTCACCCTTAGGCTCCGCGATAGTTGGTGTCGCCCTCCGGTGGTGCTTAGAGAGAGGAACAAAATTCTCTTCCTCCTCAATAGCCCTGGCCGAGCGGGTCCTCCTCCTTGGAGGGGCCAGAGGAGCCACAGGCTTCCGACGGGAGGCTTGCGGCTTGCTCTCCTCCTCCTCCTCATCATTAGACATGATAAGTCATAGTTGTCTGGTAGGGGGAGGCTTGCTTTCCCAGTTGGCTCTGTCGCCAACATAGGAGTCTGAGCCGACGGTTCCTCGTCACCACCTCTCGCCCTAGCAAGAACGGGAGAAAGATTGGTTTCCTGAGCATCAAGTAGCTTTGTGGTGGTCAGCTCCTCGCCTTGGGTTATTCGGAGTCCTCGGAAGGCTCGACCACGAAGGGTAAGGGAGCTGGAGGAGGGGTCAGGGCCCGTCCATCTGCAAGCTCCCACTTGAGAAGCTTGCTCAATGGTAGGGAGAGCATAATGTTCTCTACAATAAACAAACAACAGAATATCAGTTAGAATCGACAATTATTTAATGAAATAGTGAACTTGCTGAGGCTATGGCTAAGATTGATGACTTTGGAGCTAATCCCGGCCCGATACATGAGTTCTTCATATTGAATCAGGCTAGGGTCGTGGAACTCCATCCCGGCTAAAACGCTCCTGGCCCGCTAATACCCCTGGTCCTGCTGGAAGTCACCCAGGTCTGGAGGAAAGGGTAGGTCTTCTCGCTAGTGAGTCGGGTAGAAGGGACATTCAGAAAGTTGCATGAAAAAGAAACGCTCCTTCCATCCCTTATGGGAGGAAGGGAGGTTTTCGATGAATTTATGGTCGAGGCGAGCGGTGAAGCTAAAGACCCCTTTAGAGGTCAGGCTAAGGAGGAAGAAAAAGTGGAAGGCGCGAGGGGTCAAAGGTATGCTGAATAGTTTGAAGAGGATAAATACCCCGCCTATCAAAGCGAAGGCGTTGGGAGTCATTTGATGTAAGGGGATATCAAAATACTCAGAGATGGTCATGAAGAAAGGAGGAAGCGGAAAACAAAGGTCAAACTCTACTTGCCCCAAGAAGAAGGTGTAAAACCCTGAGGGGGTATCTATCAAGAACTGGTTTGTCCTAGGGACCCTGACCTCCAACTACGCCAGAATGTCGTAGGCTTCACAAGCAGCCCTAAGGGTGTTCAACTTGACCTTCAACGAGATGGCTTCATATCACTCCAGATGATAAGTCCCTTTCTCTTCAGGTCTCTCTTTCCTACCTTGATCTTTCTTTCCCTTTCCTTCCTTGCCCATGGTAATGAAGAAGAGAGGAAGACGGAGGCAAACAAGACTTACACGTGAAAAGAAGCTTTAACGAAAGAAAACTCTAATACGCAGAGACGGGAGGCGCAAGCTCTGATAGTCGGCGGTGCAAGAAGATGGAAGACCGCTTTCGCATTCCCTTTTTATAGAGAAGGAGCAACTCTCGTGCAAAGGAAAAGATGCACGACGCGTGGACAGTGAGAATTGCAAATCTCAAGGCATCGTGGTTCATGATAGCCGTCAGTTGATATGACCCTGCTAAGCATATCAGAGGGAATTACATAGAAAAGACCGTGCCATATGATAGTATTCTATTTGCTGGAATGCTCTCTCACCATTAAGATACCTCATGCGCTCTTAATGGGTGATGTATAGCTATCATAACTGGGCCTTAGAACTCGCAAGCACTCTTGGATTAACTTAAACGGTTGCCTTGGGTCAAGTGACGAATGTTTCGTTCCTAGGACCCGACAAGTCGTCAAGAGAACAGGAATGGAAATATAGGCCCCGCAGATACTTTGCTTTCCCTTATCGTGCCACCAACTTAATCAGTCAGTCACACTTCCTTCGATTATACTTAAAGGGAGGGACTTGTGATAGGGATGAGCAACCTGGGATAGACACGTGGCATGGGAAAGATGTTGGGTTCTCCCGGCGACATAAACACAAAACGCAGCGGAAACAAGAACCCTCGAGTGATCCATGCGAATGAAAACTCGTACGAAGTTCATATATCTAATAGATTTATCTACAGTGTATACCTTTGGAGCGTGCCCTTACGTTATCCCGCTCGTCCAAGTGCCGCCGGATCTCTTGCACATTCAAGCATTCGTGCCTCTATGCGTATCCACACGGATACGATCTCTCAACTTCGGGAAGAACTACCTTAGTTGTGCTATCAACTTGAGGTAGTTCACAAGACCAACAAGAACCCAAAAGGGTTTCGACCAAGGGAGAAGAGAAAGAAGAGAGGAAGGGAAGAAGGGAAAAGCTCACCTTCAAAATGACTAGCCCCTCTTTTATACTCATCCCATGAATATGAAGAGACTTTTGTCTCTTTGACTTCCCTTCATTAAAGCCAATAAAAAGCACATCTTTCCATGTGACTCTTCATCTTCTCTTCATTCAATGAAGGGAGATTTTTCTCTTTCCTTCATTAAACACTTTAATGAATTTCTCCCGCAACACCGACCAGGGCCTCTCGGGCTCTCGAGCAGGTCTCCCGACCAAGTCACCCGAGCAAGCCCCCGAGCTCCCGACCAAGTCTGCCGAGCTAGTCTCTCGAGCTCCCGACTAAGTCTGTCGACCAAGTCTCCCAAGCTCCTGACTCGAGCTCCCGACCGAGTCTCTCGAGCTCCTGACTCGAGCTCCCGAGTTCCCAACTCGAGCTCCCGATCAGATCTCCCGAGCTCCTGACTCGAGCTCCCGATCAGATCTTCTAAAGCATCATGTCCATAGTGTGTGACCTAATAGGTTCTCGTGACGTTGACAATATATCTAAACCGCTTTAGGCACATAAGCAATGAGCGGCATCTAGCAATGCATCATGCTACCCAAGTAACAAGAAAAGTCGAGATCCGACTTAACCTCCGTGACTATGACAATGTATGACCTTGTCCTTCTATCCTCGATATTTAGATTGACCAATGAGGTATTGACCGTGTCATCCTCGATCAATCTATGTGTTTCTTCATCCCCGAGTAGACTCACTCAAACAAATGAACTCAATATCTCATATTGACTCATTTGAGCATGACCATGTGTTTTAGTCGTCCTACTCGATCAAGGGGCCCACGGATATCACTCCCGTCATATGGGAGGGATAGATCCCATCTACATCACTCACATCCCTCCGCATAATTCATTATATACCTAGTGATCGTCTTTATAGTCCACCCTGTTACGGGTGACGTTTGACGATACCAAAGTACATAACTCCTTATGTAGGGAATCGTAGTGACTTCAGGTCTAAGGGCTATTCATACTAATGGTCACATGAGAAAGTTTAAGACACTCATATGACAATCTATGAAACTTTCTCATGGCGGGTCAATTCAGTACACATTCTCTAATGTATACCCATGTGTCAACTTGATATCACATATTCATGACTTGTGAGCTGAAGTTATCAATTGACCTACATGCTAGTCTCCATGCATTAATATTGTCCATGAATATTAATGTTTGACTAGGAATAGTTTAGTGTAGTGTTCTCTACATCATCTCACTATCGATTCAACCAATCGATATGATGTAGATAAGAACCTACTATCCAAGGACATTATTATACTTAGTTATTTGGCACAAATAATAAAGTAAGTATAATAACCAAACATATCTTTATTAATGATATAATATGATACAAAAATCCCTAGTCAATCATCACATAATTGGCTCTAGGACTCCTACTAACAAAAGCTACGTGACAAGGCCCACCAAACTAGTGCTCCGAGGTCAGACCGAGAATCGGGTTCTCGAGACTATCTCAGGAGAATGAAAGAAAGCTCTCGAGGTCAGACCAGGAATCAGACTCGCGAGACGATCTCGGGAAAACGGAAGAAGGCCTCGAGGTCAGCTCTAGAGATAGTGTTGGAGCAATCTATGGTTCGGAGTCACCATATATTTTGATGTTTGGGCAAAGAGTTTAAGTTAGGTTCACCTTTGTATTTGATATGTGTATGTGAGAGTGCATGTTTGCAGGATACATATAGGCTTAGCTGGACGACTTCAGGTCCGGTGAAGGATGACATCAGGAGATAAGCCGCGGGCTTGTTTGCATCCGAGGGACTATGGACAATGCAGGAACGATGAGCCGAGGGAAGCACAATTCGAAGCACACCCGAAGGATGACATTAAGATGAGCCGCGGGCTCGTATACATCCGAGGGGCGAGAGCCAAAGTCAAAGAAGGCTTGAAGGCAACAGGTCGAGGCCGCTAAGTGAAGAGTCAGCTGAGTTATGAGGGGCCGTGTGCTGAGAGAATTGTACTCGAGAAGGGAAACCCTACGTTTAGGGTTTGGGCAGTCGACTATAGCTTGTAGTGGTCGACTGGTGTAAGGCACAGAAAGATCAGTCGACTGATCTTCTATGCAGTCGACTGGTGTCGGCTGGAATTCGAATGTTGGGTTGTAACATTCGGATTCGGTTGGAACCAGTCGACTGGTGTTGACACCAGTCGATTGGTAACAACTAGTTCAGCCACAAGCTCTATTTAAGGGAGCTCGGTTTGGCTGACTAGGGGTTGACAAAATCGGCTTTGGTTAAAGGCTAATTAATAGTCTTGTGCTTAGGAATCTTGTGTGAGTTGTGGTGATGTTTCTCCTCCCACAAGGAGCTATGTGAGCTAGCCGGAGGTCTTCCGGCGACTCATCCACCGACAGATCGAGATCGTCCACCTTACAGATTACCGTGTAGTAGGAGTTTTATCTCCGAACCACGTAAATTGGTTTGTCTTCCTTTGTGTTAGTTTTAGTTTATATTATTCCGCTTGCGCAAACTAACCGTGTAGAAGAAATGATTGAATTGGGGGCAACGAGCTATTCATCCCTCTCTAGCCGTACGCACTGATCTCCAACAAGTGGTATAAGAGTCGGACTACTCATCTACGGACTTACCGTCGAGAGAGCAAAAGACTAGAGAAAATGGCGGTGGAAGAAAGATTAGGAGATGACATCAACGTTCTACCTCCCTACTACCGCGAAAGCTTCGACTATTGGAGGTTGCGGGCAAAGATTTGGTTCAACATAGATTGAGATCTCATGATCGCGCTCAAAGAACCATTTAAAGCCCCAAGATATAAAAATGGGAAGAAGTTCTGACCAAAATATTGGACTAAGGAGCAACAAACACAATCAAAGGCAAATAATAAGGTAATTTCAATTTTACTTAATGGTTTTCCTAACGATGTGATTAGCCGTGTAGGCGAATATAAAAATGTGCATGAATTATGAAGCAAGATGTTAGCGCTTCATGAAAATCCTACACGAGTATAATAAGAAGAAGAGCCCAAGGAGATGAGCTTAATAGTCCAAGAGGAAGAAAAGGACCATGAGGAGAGGAGCTCAATATCCAAGGAGGAAAAGGAAAAAGATGAAGAACAATTCACCTCCTCAAGTGAAGAGGCACAAGAAGATGAGAGATCATCTTCAATGCCGGAGCAAGAAGAAGCATCCACCTCATCAAAGGTTAAAGAACAAGTCAACCTAACCTCCCCCTCCACCAAAGTAAAATCCAAAGATCACATAATTTGCTTTGGGTGCAATCAAAAGGGACACTATAAGGATAAGTGTCCATTGGGTAAGAAAAATGAGGTAAACCCTAAACTCAATTTAAATAATTTGAAAACTAACATGAGTTGTAAGGATGGAGCAAAGAATGAGAAGAAGCATATAAGGTGCTTCATGTGTGGTGAGCTATGACACTACCACACCAAATACTCAAATAAAGGAGAATTCAAGAAATTGAAGCATTTGAGAAAGTGGGAGAGGAAGGAGAAGAAGAAAAACTTACATCAATGGGGAACTACAAGGGTAAGGGAGATAATCCCTAACTTTAATTTGAAATGTAATTCCAATTTAAACTCGTATATGCATTCTAGAAATTATAATGCTAATTATTTTCCCATACATAATTATGGTTTTAGATATAATGATAAAAATTGAGTTAATCATGTAAATTAAAGCCCTAGAAAATCATGTCATAATAAAACTAAGACAATTAGACCTAAGGACCAAGGTATTAATCCCATGAAAGAGAGATATATGTCTGGACAAATGGGTAGATCAAGGAATGTCCAAGATGGACATGTCAATTCTAGGTTTAAGAACCTAAAAAGGAAAAATCAAGTTTTGAAGGCAAATCTTGCTAAATTAGAAAAAACCCTAGATAGATTCACTATTGGATCTAAGAGTTTAGGTATAGTGTTGGGTGGATACAAATCCAACAATGATAGATCGGGTTTAGGATATTGATCTAAATTTTCCAATACTATAGAGAAGACATATGCAAGGGTGTTATATGACTATAGCAAAGGAAAGTCCAAGAATGGCAAAGGAAAGTCATTTAAAGGAAAAAAGAAGAATTTAATCAAGGATAAGGTGTCTAAGGTTAAAAAAGTTAGGTTTATAGGTCAAAAGTCACCGGAGGTACACCGGTGTGACCTTGTGATTATAGATAAGTCACCTAGGGAGGTGGTAAAGGATAAGAGCTCAAGGGAGAGCTCTAGGAGCCAAGTTGGGACCCATGGTCAATAATTCTCGAGAGGATTTCTCCCTGAAGTCTAGATAGACCATGAAGTGTGCTAAAGGATTTGGAGATGGATTTGAGTCTCAATCCTAGGGATTTGACACATTAGAATTGAGTGTCATACGTGAAAATATAACATTGTGGTCATATTGCATGAAAATTAGTTTTGATGTATAGATGTTATATAAACCAATGCTAGGGATGCATTGTGATTTGGTATAGGCAAATACATCAAGAGGAGGCCAAAACTAGGACTTTAGGTCAAGGTTCTATTGAACCATTTAGATAGATTTGAATTTTAGGTCAATCTTGAGATTGGTGATAGATGTATTTTTGAATGCATTTTTCCCAAGTAGACACGGGTACCATAAATTTTTCCACACAATTTGGGATTTTTTGGAGATCTGTAGAATTAGTTATGCATTTTTGAAATTGAGTTCAGAATGCTGAAAAGACTAAAATCAGGGGTATCAGTCGACTGGCTCAGGGGCAGTCGACTGGTAACAGTGCCGTATAGAGAAAGACTACATTTTTTAAATATATTTTTCCCAAGTAAACACAAGTACCATAAATTTTTCCACATAATTTGGGAATTTTTAGTGATTTATGGAATTAGTTATGCATTTATGAAATTGGGTTCAGAATGCTGAAAAGGCTGAAATCAGGGTATCAGTCGACTGGCTCTAGGGGCAGTCGACTGGTAATAGTGTTGTCTAGGGAGAGACTAGCTACTGTATGGTTTTTTGACTAGGTCAGTCGACTGGTAACTGTCTAGTCAACTGATACAGGTTGAAACTATTTTTCAGCAGTCGAAAAAGTGTTATAATAACGTAAAACAAGTGTATAATCTTATGGGGTTAATACACTTTGTTTATGATCATTGGAGGTTAAAGAATCCAATAATTAGGATATTATTGAAGTTCTTTTTGATGTGTGACAAAGGGGAGAAGTGTTAGATTTAAGTGGGAAACCAAATATGCCTTTGTAAAAAATCTTAGGTCAGAGGAGAGCTTAGGTGAAGGGGGGAGTATTGTTGCTCATTTATTGGCAAAGGGGGAACTTTTGAGAGGTTCTTAAAAAGTCTTTGTAAGTTTAATGTAGGGGAGCCTTAGAGAGGTTTTTAAAAGCCCGATTGGTAAAAATCCTAACTCATTTAGGAGTTTAGGCGTGGGGATGTCTTGTGATAGAATCCATGCATGTTTGATTGCATATGCATTGACGGTATAAGTCCAAGGTGAAGCCTTGACAATGTAAGTTCAAATATATATTTAGCATTGTATTTGTTATTTGTTTTCCCTCACTTAAATGTATTGTCAAACATCAAAAAGGGGGAGATTGTTGGAGCAATCTATGGTCCGGAGTGACCATGTGTTTTGATGTTTAGGCAAAATGTTTAAGTTAGGTTTACCCTTATATTTGATATGTGTATGTGAGTGTGCAGGTTTGCAGGATACATATAGGCTTAGCTGGACGACTTCAAATCCTGTGAAGGATGACATCAGGAGATAAACCGCGGGCTTGTTTGCATCCGAGGGACCATGGACAAAACATGAACGATGAGCCGAGGGAAGCATACTTCGAGGCACACCCGAAGGATGACATTAGGATGAGCTGCGGGCTCGTATACATCCGAGGGACGAGAGCAAAAGTCAAAGAAGGCTTGAAGGCAACAGGTCGAGGCTACTAAGTGAAGAGTCAGTTGAGTCCGTGAGGGTTCAAGTACTCGGGAAGGGAAACTCTAGGTTTTGGGTTTGGGCAGTCGACTGCAGCTTGTAGCAGTCGACTGGTGTAAGGCACAGAAAGATCAATTGACTGATGTCAGTTGAAATTCAAACGTTGGGCTGTAACGTTCGGATTCGGTTGGAACCAGTCAACTGGTGTTGGTACCAATCAACTGGTAATGACTAATTAAGCTACGAGCTTTATTTAAGGGACCTTAGTTGGTTGGCTAGGGTTGACGAAATTGACTTTGGTTAAACACCAATTAATAGTCTTTATGCTCAGGAATCTTGTGTGAGTTGTGGTGAGGTTTCTCCGCCCACGAGGTGTTATGCAAGCTAGCCGGAGGTCTCCCGGAGACTCATCCACCAACGGATCGGGATTGTTCACCTTACGGACTGCTGTGGAGTAGAAGCTTTATCTCCGAACAACGAAAATTGATTTGTTTTCCTTTGTGTTAAATTTAATTTATATTACTCGCTTGCGCAAACTAATCGTGTAGGAAGAACCAATTGAATTGGGGGCAACAAGCTATTCACCCCTCTAGCCGTACGCACCGATCTCCAACATATAGGACTCCGAGACTGACTCGGGAGAGTGGAGCCTGAAGATCAATGTAGGGATAAGAAAACCAAGCTTCGAGTACCCACTCCTCCTTTTATAACTGAAAAGTTATTAGGTAATTATTGTTCATAACGTATGGTAATTAGAGCCTTAATAGTCATAGTGGCCGTTACCAGAAGAGAATAACTATCAAGTAACCGATGATTAAGGAATGTGGAGGAGAAGACAGGTGCACGTGGGAGGAAGATATCAGGTATATAAGATGTCTCAACACCCATATAAAGGGGGTAAGCTTTTCAGAACGAGAGTACTTTGATTCCTGATTGTTCTCCTTAAAAGAAAGATTTCTGACTTGAGCGTCGGAGAAGGCTCTGCCGGAACTTCTTCCAGTGAATTCCCTTTATGCTCGTGTTAATGTCGTAGGCGTCGACATCCTCTTCCCGTCATTGTCGCCGTGGGTTGCGCTTTGGTGATTTGCCA
>JAGFNQ010005022.1:37397-79640 GCA_024364735.1 Boesenbergia rotunda | reverse complement strand
AATCACCACGGCACAGCCTAGAGTGACAACGAGAGAGGACGTCTACGCCTGTGAGATTAATACAAGCGTTAAGGGAATACACCGAAAGGAATTTCGACGGAACCCTCTCCGACGCTCAAATCAAAAATTCTTCTAGAAGGGAGAAAGAGTGAGGAGAATAAGAGTATCAGAGTTTTTCATAGAGAGAGAGAGCTCTTTACCTGGGTGTCGAAGCACCTTATATACTCAATGTCCATCCTTCGAGCGCCTCCACGTCCCTGTAACTGCCACCCTTACTCCCACGTTTAATGGTCTGTGGTTGTTCAACAGCTGTCGTTCTCTGAGGGATGGTGGTAATGGTCAACACACACATTAAGTCTATTATTATCATGCGTTACAGGTCATAACTACTTGTCGACTTTCCTATTTTGGGGAGGAGGTGCACGAATCTGTCGTCGTGAGTATTGAGTGTGTCATTATCATAGCCAAGGGTAAGCTTCTCCCAATCTATTTTCTCCTTCCTGAGTCACTCTTTGGGCTCTACTCTTCCGAGCTGGTCTCGAGAACTCTCCTTACCGAGCTGGTCTCAGGGACTCTCCTTCCCGGGTTGGTCTTGGAAACCTTCTCCCGAGTTGGTCTGGGGAACCTACTCCCAAGCTGATCTCGGGGACTCTCATTACTGAGTTGGTCTCGGGTATTCCAACACGACCAATCATGCCACGCAGCTCTCTCGTACCACGTGTTTATCTTGGGCTACTTATCTCGATCACAAGTCCCCCCTTTAAGTCTAATCAAAGGAAGTTAGCCTGATTGATTGGACTTGTAGCGCGACGAGAGCGCAAAGTGCATGTGAAGTGTACAATTACCATTTCTTATTCCTTAACAACTTTTCGGATACTAAGAATATAAACATTCGCCCCCAACCCAAAGCGGTTGCTTGAATTAGTCCCAAGAGTTTGCACGAGTTCCGATGTCCTATGATGATAGCTGTCAATCGCCCATTAAGAGCGCATGGAGTGTATTAATGATGGGAGATTTTCTTGCGAGCAAATTGTTGTCACGTGGCGGGATCCCCTTGACACGCTCTCCATTTGATGTGCTTAGTAGAGTCATACCAACCGAAGACTATAATGAGTTGTAATGCCTCGAGATTTGTGATTGTCTCATCCATGCATCGTGTATCCATCTCTTCGCATCGTCGCCGCTCCTCCCATATAAAAAGGGAAACGGAGGTGGCCTTCACCTTCTTACACCGCCAACCATCAAAGTCTGTGACTTCTGCTTCCTCTCGCTAAAGTCCCTTCTTTCTGTGTAAGTCTCACCAGCCCTCCTCTTCTTCTTCCATCACCTACTTCTCTTCCTTAGGACCATGGGCAAGAGTAGAGAGGGAAAGAAAGGGAAAAGCAGGAAGGAAGAACTTGAGAGGGAGCAAACTTATTGACCGGAGTGGTATGAAGCCACATCCTCTAGGGTTAAACCCAGTGCCCTGAGAGTCGCATGTGAAACCTATGGCATCCTGGCGGACTTTGAAGTTAGGGTTCCTAGGTTCAACCAATCTCCTGTGGAACTTCCCTTAGGGTTTTACACATTTTTTCTAGGTCAAGTAGAGTTTGGCCTTCGTTTTCTAATCCTCCAGTTCTTTATGACCATCTCTCAATATTTTGACATTCCCCTCTATCAAATGGCTCTGAACGCCTTGCTCAAATAGGCGGGGCGTTCATTTTGTTCAAGTTGTTTGAGATACCCTTAACCACTATTCTTTTCATTATTTTTTCCTTGCAAGCCTTGCGTCTAGAGGGGCATTCAATTTTACTGCTCATTCCAACCACAGGTTCCTAGGTGGCCTCCCTTTCCTCACACAAGGGATGGAAAGAGCGCTTCTTTTTCATCAAACTTTCGGAGCAGCCTTTTTGTCCACTTCACTAGCAAGAAGACCTGCCTCCCCCTCCGAAACTGGGCGACTTCCAGCAAGATCAGGGGTACCAGCAAACCAGAAGTATCCTGGCTGGAATGGAAGTCCACGACCCTAACATGGTTCAATGTGAAGGTTGTAGAGATCTATAGGCAAAAATATTCAAAAATGGCAGCGAAAATAATAGATCCCACGAGTGATCCATACGAAAGAAAACTCATACAAAGTTAATTTACAAAGTTCTATCGTATAGGTATACCTTTAGTGCATGCCCTTCGCTTATCCTGTTTGTCCGAGGTATGCCGGATATCTTGCATGTTCAAGTGTCCGTGCCTCTATGCGTATTCACACGAACATGATCTCTCAAGCTTGGGAGAAGAATCACCTTTGTGGTGTTAACCACAAGATGAGATTCACAAAGTAAGAAGGAGAGGGAGAAGAGGGATTTTGGCCAAGAGAAGGAAGTGAAGGAAAAATGACAAGTTTTTTTCATTTAAGTGACAAGAAAAACTCTTTTATAATCATCCTATGAATGTGAAGAGTTTTTGTCCCTTTAGTTTCCCTCCATTAATTCTAATAAAAACCCACTTAGAGCATATTTTCTCATGTGGCTCTTCAACTTTTCTTCATCCAACGAAGAGAAACTTTTCATCTTCCTCTATTATTAATTTATTAAATATTTTAATGAATTAACATCTCATTCAAATGTGATTAAGTCTAATCTAAATGAGTCAAACTCAAATTAGATCTCAATCCCATAATCCAATTGGATTCACTTGAGTCTCACTCAATTAATCCAATTCGGATCAAACCTTAGTCAGACTAAGATTAATTAATCACTAAACCATCGTGTCCTTAGTGTGTGATCCAATAGGTTCTCGTAACGTTGGCAATGTGTCTAAACCACTTTAGACACATAACCAATGAGCGACATCTAACAATGCATCATTGCTACTCAAGTGACGAGAAAGTCAAGATCTGACTTAACCTCCGTGACTATGACAATATATGACCTTGTCCTTCTATTCTCACTATCTAGATTGACCAATGAGGCATACATCAAGTCATCCTCGATCAATTTCTTGATCCCCAAGTAGACTCACTCAAATAAATGAGCTCAATATCTTATATTGACTCATTTGAGCATGGTCATGCGTTTTAGTAGTCCTACTCTGTTAGTAATATGAGAGAAGTGTCCTAAGGCAATCGCCTTATGATTGTAATCATTTACTTTAATAAATGAAAATTCACTATTTGAGTATACATATTTGTGTATTTGATTGGGATCTTAAACTCATTTACTGAAAGTCCGCAATACAATTCACAGCATGAGAGAATTTGTGATGGAATCACAACTAGTGATTATCTCTACATGTGCAATTGTGAAGTATTGAATATATCCCTAGTCGATGAATTGATAAATACGGACACTGTCAATTCTGTTGAGACTAGCATGGGTTATTCTCTAATCAGCTGATTCTTACTGGCTGGTAACATTGGGATGTCCGGAGATAAACATGAATGCTAGTTAAGGGAACTAGTTCATTGGAGTGACTGGCTGTAAAACTTCATATGGTAATCTATATATAGACATGTCAGTGAAGTTCTTACTGCAGCTTAAGTGCGATGTTCCTTTGACTTGTGGTGTTCAAGTCATCTTGGTCATGGAGACTTATATTTTAACATCTTAAGCAAGCATCTCCAAGGAGGTGTGGACCCAGGATGGTTGGGTATAACCCGAAGTGCCCGAAGATGTTTGAACAGCCTACAAAGGATTCACCACTCCTTGCGAGGAGATGTATACCCAAGGCCTATCGTCGGATTGTTACTCAAAGCCTCTGGCCAGAGCATGACATGTTAAGAGTATGAGTCTCTTAAATACATGATAGTAATTAGAAATCCAAAGGACGAGAGAACATAACTTGGGCTAGGTGTGACGTAGTCAGCTTAGTGGGGATTGACACACATTGAGCATATCCTGAACCAAGTGGGTATAAGATGGTGAAGGGAATGAGGCACGATTCATTAGAGCTGCTGAAGGGTTTCAGAATTATTTCTGAGGTCAACCGTTGATCTTTCGATTAATTGGGGGTCATGATGTACTACTAGGTGTCACTCATGATCGTTCTATAATTGGTTAATTATAGACGGCCAACATAAATCGAAAGCCTATTTAGTCACACGCACTACGAGTAATCCGAGGGATTTAAAACGAGTTGAAAATTAGATTTTTCAATCAAGAGAAATAAGTCGAATCTGAATTTATCAGAGGCGCATCGGAAGCTTAAAATGGCTAAGTCTTTTGAAGGCTTATTGGGCGAATTAAATGAGTTTAATTCGCGAAGGGAATGGCTTGGTGTGGCCGGCCAAAAAGGGTGTCCACCCTCTTTGGTTTGGCCGGCCACCACATGGAGGGAAACCAATTTATTTGGTTTAAATTATAAAATAAATCAAGCGCGATTTGTTTTATAAAATTATGGATAAATAAATTAATTTATATAAAGAGATTTATATAAAGAAATTTATATAAAGAAAATTATAGAAATTTATTCTTTTTATGGAAATTAAAATGAACCATGAATTGGTTTAATTTTAATTTATAAAATCAATTATGAATTGATTTTTTCATGATAAAAAAATTTTATACAAATTTTATTCCATAATTAAAAGGAGAGATGTATTTGTTTTATTATTAAGTTAGTTATAATAAAACTTGGCATAACGGAATAATTTATAAGAAAATTTATAAGATAAATTTCTTATGAAAATTTATTCTGTTAATTCCGTTAAAAGGGAGACTAGGCAATAGAGAGGCTACTATATAAAGGAACCAAAGGCAAGCCTTGAATTCCAATTAATCAAGAGATTAAGAAGCTCTCTCTCTCTCCCTTATTCTCTCTCTCTCTAGGGTCGGCGCCCATTCTCTCACTAGGGCCGGCGCACCTTCTCTCTCTAGGGCCGGCGCCACTTTCTCCCTGTAGGGTCGGCGCCACCTTTCCCTAGCCGTGAGTCACCACCAAGTCGAAGCGGGTCGCGTCTCCTTCCTCCCTTCACGGAATCTTGATTCCGTTACTTGGTGGTTAGTTTCCATATCTTTCTCATGATATTCTAGTTGTGTCTTTGGAGAATCTAATAGTTCTCGTCAGCACAAAACTCGTGGCTTTGCGAAGTCATCCCGAAGAGAACTCGGCGTGGACGCGAATAGAGGCGGAGCTTCCATGGGACGCTACGGTTGGATCTCATCCCTTACTTCGAGTTACGCGAGGTACTAAGTAAATTAGTTATTTTTCGCAAAATTTTAATTTACGATCATGTCAACACATCATAAGGTCGCATGCTAGATACGTGGTTAAAATAATTTGAGAAATTATTTATGCTAATTCTTCCGCTGCACGTAAAATATTTAAAATTTACGAACCCGTATCCTTGTCAACATGCACCCGGCCCCAACATACTCGATCAAGAGGCCAACAGATATCATTCCCGTCATATGGGAGGGATAGATCCCATCTACATCACTTACATCCCTCCGCATAATTCGTTACATACCCAGTGATCGCCTTTATAGTCCATCCTGTTATGGGTGACGTTTGACGATACTAAAGTACATAACTCCTTATATAGGGAACCGTAGTGACTTCAGGTCTAAGGACTATTCATACTAATAGTCACATGAGAAAGTTTATCACACTTATATGACAATCTATAAAACTTTCCCATAGTGGGTCAATTCAGTATACATTCTCTAATATACACTCATGTGTCAACTTAATATCATATATCCATGACTTGTGAGCTCAAGTCATCAATTGACCTACATGCTAGTCTTCATACATTAATATTGTCCTTGAATATTAATGTTTAACTAGGAATGTTTTAGTGTAGTGCTCTTTACATCATCTCACTATCGATTCAACCAATCGATATGATGTAGATAAGAACCTTCTACCCATGGACATTTATACTTAGTTATTTGACACAAATATAAAGTAAGTATAGTAACCAAGCATATCTTTATTAATGATAGAATATGATACAAAAGACCCCTAATCAATCATCAAATAATTGGCTCTAGGGCTCCTACTAACAAACGACTTCTGTATCAGGTTGGGGTTAACCCCAAGGCCTCTAATCTTGGTCGCAACCTCGGTAATTGTACTATTTTATTAAATGTCTGTTTAACTAACTGATGTTCTTTTATTTTGCAGAATCCATCATGCTCGCTCGATCCATAAGCAAGCTTCTTAAGTGGGAGCTTGCGGATGAGAAGGCGCTTACTCCTTCCCTAACTCCTGCGGCTCCATCGGCCGAGCCCACTGATGACTCTGAGCAGACCCAAAGTCAGGAACATCCTATCTCTGAGCCATCCACTACCCAAGAGGTCACCCTCCTTAGGGCATAAGGGAATGAGGAACCACTAGCTTTGGTACCTGCGTCAGCACCAGAGTCGACTCAAGTGGTACGTGAGCCCCTATATGTTGAGCGCAGACGACTCATCTTGCCCGCTGAGGAGGAGGAAGAGGATCAACCCTGTGCATTCCATCTGAAACCCACAACCCCTCCGATAGCTCAAAAGAGAAAAACTCGTTCGGCTCGAGCCCCCCCCCTCCCTATCCCCACGGATGAGTAGGATGTTGTTTGTCTCTCCAAACGTTACAGGAGGACGACACCAACTATAGCGGAGCCCGAGGGTGAGGTTGGGCCAGCCTCCAGGGAGGCCAACGCCCTTCCTCCCTCACCCGTGACTCTCAACTCCCAGGGCAGCCTCAAGGGAAAGAGAGTTAGATTTGATGAACCAGAGTGCACGAGCGTTCATCTACGCTGGAAGGTACAGGCGGTCGAGAAGGCGGCTACGTTGGGACCCCAACATATACAAATTAAGGAGCTACCACAGGGGGTCATCCTTCGGAGGAGGTATCCCAAGCACCGACGACAGCGTCCCAGGTCCCTCCATCATACCCCTTGAGGAGACGCACGTCGTGACTCTCCCTACCCGTCGCTCCAGAGCTATGTACGGCATACCTCTCTCCGAGGAGCTGAGGGGCGATGAGGGAGCGAACCAAGGAGCACCTCCCTTCCCTCAGGGGTGACCTCGGCTGGAGTAATCTCCAGTCTGTACGAGTCTCTCTTGAAGGTATAACTCCCTTCATCTTCTCTTATTATTTCTGTTTTCTAACTCTTACTGCTTCTTGTGTTAGGTCACATCTGAATGCCTCCTCTTGGATCGTCAGATGCTTCCCGAGCAAGAGACTGAAGTACTGCGGCAGCGGGTGGCTGAGCTAGAGGCCAGGTTTACCGAGTCCATAGGGAAGGACAAATGCTGGTGGAGGTTTCCAAAGACCTGCGAGCCAAATTAGACCATTCCGTGGATAACCTTTAGTTTTGGAGTCATCTCTGCATGGTGTCTGGCACCAGAAATGTCTTCTGTCAGAGTGAACGACAACCTCTCGGCAGAAGTGAGTCGACTGACCCAGGAAAGGGGACGACTCCAAGCTCGGGAGACCAAACTGTTAGAAGATGTCCACCTCCTAAGTCGTCGGCCGAGGCACTCAATGGCTGAATCAAGGAGCAGGTAGGTCAGCTAGCCAAGGGCCCAAGAAGGAAACGGAGCTACAGGCCGTTGCTGCCTATGTATCGGAATAACAGGAGAGCCTCTCCCAAGCTAAGTCACGCCTCTCGACGACTCAAGAGTAGCTTGAGAAAGCGCTGGCAGCCCGAGACTAAGCATTGACCGAAATGGCTGGATGAAGGCTAATCGGGACTGTGCCCTCGAAGAGTTGAAAGATTACAAAGTTGCAAGGAATCCCGACATTCGAAGGAAGAGGCTGCATTCAATGCCAATTCCTCCAATTTGAGGAGTTTGGCGACATTCTAGTCGGCCAAGTGCTGAAGCAGCTCAAGTAGGACTTCAATAGAGTTGTCCAACAGATCCAGCGAGCTAATGTACTGAAGCCAGATGTCGGCCTAGACTTTCTCAGCGTCGGTCAAGCCTTGGAGGAGCAATCAATGGAGGAGAAAGAGATGTAGTAGTAGTAGTTTTTTTTTATCGGAGGTTTTTTTTACAACCCCCATTGCAAATATTGTGTCTTTGCTTGAATGAATTTATTTTCCTGTACGTGCCCTAACTTGTCTGTCTAATTGGTGTTTTTTATTTATCATTCTAACTTTTCTCTTCATGACTCCTTATGAGGTTCCCCAGACCTACAATCTTCTCGGTCAACTATCCACTCTACGCCAAGGGGAGTTAAGTCCTTAGAGTACCCTTGTCCACTGTGTACCAGCCAGAGGAATTGTGACTTCTCCTTAACACTAACAATTGGTGAGAACTTAAGTTGTTTTTGGCCGGGCATCCTCAACACCTCGGCCAGGAGTATTTAGCTTGGGCATCCTCGGCACCGCAAGCCGGTAGGAACTCGGCCTGCTCTCGACCAAGCATCCTCAGCACCCCACCCAAGTCTACTCAGCTTGGGCATCCTTGGCACCACAAGCTGGTAGGAACTCGGACTGCTCCCGGCCAGGTCTACTCAGCTTGGGCATCCTCGGTACCACAAGTTGGTAGGAACTCAGGTTGCTCCCGGTCAGGTATCCTTAGCACCTCAGCTAGGTCTACTCAGTTTGGGCATCCTCAGCACCGTAAGCTGGTAGGAACTCCGGCTGCTCCCGACCGACATCCTCAGCACCTCGGTCAGGTCTACTCAACTTGGGCGTCCTCAGCACCATAAGCTGGTAGGAACTCGAGCTGCTTCCGAATGATCCTCGGCCAGGTCTATTCGACTTGGGCATCCTTGGTAACACAAGATGGTAGGAACTCGAACCGCTCCCGGTCGGGCATCCTCAGCACCTCGGCTAGGTCTACTCAGCTTGGGCATCCTCGACACCACAAGCTGGTAGGAACTTGGACTGCTCCCGGTCGGGCATCCTCAACACCTCGGTCAGGTCTACCCATCTTGAGTATCCTCGATGCCACAAGATGGTAGGAACTCGGGCTTTACACCTCCATTTGGCTTTTGACGTGACATTTCTTCTGTTCCAATTTACCAAGCTCCAAGAGAATACAAATATGTTTACAAGCACATGTACTACACGAACTACTTACTGGGTGCGATAAGGTTGGAGGTGACTCACATTCCATGGTTTCTCTAGTCTTTTGCCATCAACATCTTGTAAATAGTAACTGCCACCCACGACTTTTTCGACGATTGTGTAAGGTCGACTCCATTGAGGTTCGAGCTTCCCAACATCGTCAACCGCCTTGACTCATTTCCACACATGGTCTCCGACCTTGAAAGTCCGGGGGATCTCTCGGCGGTTGTAGACTTGTTGCATGCGTTGGCGGTACACAGCTAGTTGGGTGACCGCTAATAGGGAATACCGCCTCCACGCTATAGACCGGATTAAAAGGACTTTGTCTAGTCCCCCCTTTAGGAGTGGTGCGATACAACCATAGGACACTCGAGAGTTCTTCGACCCAACTTCCTCCGACATGATCTAACTTTATTTGAGCCCCCTGATTTTTCTTGGTTGGCAACTTCGGCCTAGCCGTTACTTTGTGGATAAGCGACTAAGGTGAAGGTCTGGCGAATACCTATCCCTTCACATCACTCTTTGAGCTTGTGACCTGCGAATTGTCTACCGTTATCCGACACTAATTTATGAGGGATTCCATACATGCAGGCTATGTCATTCCATAAGACTTTCATCACGGCGGCCTCCATAATTTGGGCGAATGGCTCGGCCTCCACCCATTTGGAGAAGTAATCCACTAGTACGAACAAAACTTTTTTCTGTTGTGGTTCCGTCGGGAAAGGACCTACTATGTCCATTCCCCACTGATCGAAGGGACAAGAGACAGTAGAGGCTCGCAGTAGCTCAGTTGGGCAATGAGCAATATGTTGATGCTTTTGGCAAGTTTCACATCCATCGACGAACTTGTTGGCATCTACCTGTAACGTGGGCCAAAAATACCCAACTAAAATAATCTTCCTAGCCATTGACCTACTATGTCCATTCCCCACTGATCGAAGGACAAGAGATAGTAGAGGCTCACAGTAGCTCAGTTGGGCAATGAGCAATATGCTGATGCTTTTGGCAAGTTTCACATCCATCGACGAACTTGTTAGCATCTACCTGTAACGTGGGCCAAAAATACCCAACTAGAATAATCTTCCTAGCCATTGGCCGCCACCAATGTGACTTCCACATATGTCTTCATGAACTTCTTGCATGATATACTCAATGTCCCCGGGACCGATATACTTGAGCAATGGTCGGACGAACGATCTTTTATAAAGTTGCTCTTCGAATGCCTATATATAGTTACATACCTCCGCAAGCGCTCATTCCGAACCTCAAAATCTCCTTCGAGCTGTCGGGTCACTAGTTGAGCGTCCAAATATAATATAACTCGAGTAGCCCCTGCCTGCTTGGCTGCTTGTAGCCCAGCTAGTATCACCTCATACTCGGCTTCATTGTTGGTGGCTCGAAAGTTGAGTCGGATGGAAAATTGCAACACATCTTCCCTAAGAGAAATCATTAGAATCCTACTCCACTTGATCTGTGATTGGATGAACCGTCAACGTAAATCTTCCATGTCTCCCCAGCTTCAGGTACTGGGACTGCCTCGAGCATTAAATTGGCTAGGGCTTGTGCCTTGATAGTTGTTCGAGGCTGATATTCAATTTCATACTCGCTCAACTCTGCGGTCCACTTAATCAATCGCCGTGAACCCTTCGGATTTGTGAGGACGCACCAGAGTGGACTGTTAGTGAATACAATAATGAGATACACTAGGAAATATAGCCTCAGCCTTCGTGCTGTTAGTACTAACGCATACGCCAATTTCTCCAGAGTAGTATACCGAGTTTTCGCATCTTTAAGGAGATGACCCAAGAAATATATGGGATATTGGATGTTATCCTCCTCGCGAATAAGCACAGAACCAACAGCTTGGTCAGCTACAGACAAGTAGACAAAGAGTGTCTCGCCATTTAGCGACTTGTATTGTGTGGGGAGTCCAAATAGGTATGTCTTTAAGTCTGTAAAGGTCGTCTCACATTGGTCATCCCATTCAAACCTTACTACTTTCCTACAAATTTTGAAGAAAGGTAAAGTTCTATCGGCTAACCAAGATATGAACCTGGATAGGGCTGTAATCCTTCCATTAAGCCTGAACTTCTTTAAAATTACTTGGAGATGGCATATTAATAACAGCCTCCACCTTCTCAGTGTTTGCTTCAATTCCCCATTCTGTTACCATGTATCCGAGGAACCACCCACTTTTTCCCCCAATTAAACATTTAGCTGGATTTAGCTTCAGCCTATTAACCCTTAGGGTAGCAAACATCTTCTCTAAATTGGCAATCATGTCTTTCCCCTTCTCTGTCTTAACCAGGATGTCATCAACGTAAACTTCAATATTCTGCCCAATCTGATGCCGAAATACCTTATCCATCATGCGCAGATAGGTCACCCCCACATTCCGCAACCCGAATGACATGACATTGTAGCAATAAGTACCGTTCGTAGTTACAAAACTTACTTTCTCCATGATCCTCTAGAGCAAGAGGTACCTGGTGATATCCCTGATACGCATCCAACATTAGCATAAACTCACAGCCGAAAGTTGAATATACCAGCTGATCAATGCGAGACAAAGGATAATAGTCTTTAGGGCAGACTTTATTTAAGTCTCGAAAACCAATACAAACCCATCATTTACCCCTAGCTTAGGCACCAATACAACATTTACCAGCCATGTTGGGAATTGGACTTCTCGAATATGCCCGGCCTTTAACAACTTTGTCACCTCCTCTCTGATTATCTAATCATGTTCTCGGATAAAGTGTCTTCGTCTTTGCTTTACTAGTCGGGCTCACAGAGTAATGTGTAGTCGGTGTGTGGCCAGGGTGGGAGGATCGCCTTTGATCTCATCGGCGGCCACGCGAACACATTCCGATGACCGACCAGATAGTTGACTAGCCTATTTTTGAGCTCGAGGCTAAGATCTGCAATAATTCTTGTAATTCCTCTTGACTGCTGGGGATGAATTTGTACTTCCTCGCATTCAACCTCCCTGCGCTCTTCCTTGGCCCCTTCTCTCGCCCGGGGATAGGCCAAGTTGATCTACAAGGTCTCGTGAGTCTTTAAGCTCTTGCGAGATTCTTCGATGACTTCCCCGCTATAACATCACGGGGAAGCAAACTGATCTCCTTTAACTTCAGCCACCTGATCCCCCACCGAGAATTTAATCTTCTGGTGATAGATCGAAACCATCGCTTGGAATAAGCTGAGGGTCGGTCTCCTCATAATGGTATTGTACGACGATGGGACATCTACTATCATGAAAAGAGTTCTCCTCATCCTCTGCAAGATGTCATCCCCAAGCGATAGGGATAATGAGATATGTCCCATCAGCTGTATCCGATGCCCAATGAAATCGAATAACGACGTGGAAACAGGGCATAACTCACCTTCCTCCACTTGCATCTAATCCAGCACCACCTTGTACAGGATATTAATAAAGCTTCATGTATCCATGAAAATGTAGTTAATCTCATAATCAACTATGCGGGCAAGAATTACCAGTGCATCTTCATGAGGAGCTTCAACATCCTCCAGATCGTCAGGCCCGAAGGAGATGACAGGTCCATGGCATTTCTCCTTATTCGTCCCGATGGTCGATGGCGTAGTTCTCCAACTTGCGCGTATGAGTCTTTCTTACCCGGTGGGATTCCCCCTCGCCCCCCGGTCGGGTCTCCTGAGATTCTGACATGGCCCGACGAAGGTCCCCGAGTCGGAGCCTTGCCTTTCTCGAGATCTCGCTCTGGGGAAACTGATCAGTGGGGTATCGCCTCCTAGGCTTTTCCTCATGAAGGCGTTCGAGGCTGTCTCCTGGGTCCACCCATCCCCAATTGTCATCGACGAGGAGATCGACTTCGGCGAGGGGACCTTCGTCGATACCCCGCATTGCTCCACTTCTTGCGCGACTTAGTGTCCACCTCCTTGGATCTCCTCCTCTTCAGAGTGTAGCATTCCTCCTTGGATCATGTCACGCCCCGAGGAGCTGCCCGTCCGATACCGACCGGACTGCTACTCCCTCGACCGACGGACAATTCGAAAACCAAGCATCTATGACCACCTCAGTCGACTGTACCACAACCTATAGGGTTGGAACAACTGTCTGAAATTCACGAAAACGAAACGATGATAAAAGCTGCGTACCGGTACGACTTACGACAAACACATAGCACAAGGCATCCATGACTCACACAAGTACAACTATACCGCCGTATAAAAGGACACGACCAAACACGAATACAGCAGTGGAAAAATAAAGTAAAAGAAACAGAAAACGGGTACCAACATGTACCCCCAACAAAGTAAAAGAAACATCCCGGAATCATTTCGAAGAAATACGCGAACTGGGACAGGCTGCCGGGCACTCCAGACAATCATCCTGAAATAAAAACAGGGAGCTAACGGGGTGAGTCACAGTACTCAGCGGATATCTCATCAGATATACAAGATAGTCTAGGCTAGCAATAGTGTAACATGCTATCACAGGTACAGGTAGTGGTAAGAACAACTGAACAGGAACAAAAAAATACCATATCAATGTGGTTGAGTCGCCGAAACCAGACATAATGGTCTCCTGTATGTGCATGTCAAACATATGCAACATCCAAGTTAACAAGCACGAGCAAATGCAAAATATACGTATGCACATGGTGCGATGACATGGTCACCTCTGTCGCCGGTCAGACATCGTCACATATGTACGGGAGGAAGCTGAACGGAGGCCACCCTCCGGCGTAGAGCTGTGACTGTCGTCCGTACTCTACCATCACTGCTCCTGAGCGACCGAGTAGACGATATGCTGTCGGCGTAATACCCCTACCCCATGACCTATCCGGGGGATATCTCTACCTGAATGTTTCCTCACTGTCGGAGTAACATCCCTACCCCAGGTCCTCTATGGGGGATATCTCTACCTGAGTGCTAACACCTACCCCATGTATATAAATGGGGGAGAGACCTCTCTCTCTCATCTCCTGGTATATGGACTACTCAAGGAGGGACCTCTGCCTGCCACCACGCTCCGATTCACTAACCCATGAGTGCATGAGCGGAGCAGCACAGAGCACACTACCCATACTCCGTCAACCACTAACCCATGAGTAGCTGTATGGATAGGTCAGTATGACTGTCGACCTGACTCACCCATAAGGGGGCCCCTAATCGACAGTGATGCACAGTGCACGATGATGCATGACTCTGGTCAAACAGCATCCACTATCTAGTCCACCTATATCAACATGATATGCAAGAATCATAGATAATGCACCATAGCCTAAGTCCTAAAGGTATAGGTATCACATGCCAGGTATATCATAAACAGTATCAGCAAAGGTAAAGCAGGTATAAAATAATACATTACCCTACCGCTAAACATAGCATATCAAGTATATCAGCTATGACTAATCTAAAAGATAAGTCAGAGGTACCTGCCTCAAGTAAAAGCCTGTATCAAATAAGATCCTCCCGTCTAGAATGTATATATTGTTGGAGCAATTGGCTCTAAGATGGTCTGGTATGACCATAGGTTTTGATGTTTGGGCAAAGGGTTTAAGTTAGGTTTACCCTGTGTATTTGATATGTGTATGTTGAGTGTGCAGGACTGTACAGGTACACATATGGACTTGACTGGACGGCCTCGGTACGGTGAAGGATGGCATGGAAGCTAGCTGGAGGCTGGCGTGCCATCTGAGGGACCATGGAGTGCAGATACGATGAGCTGATGGGCGCGGACTTCGAGGCGTACGTGAAGGGTGGCATGGATGTAAGCTGGAGGCTTGCGTGCGCATCCGAGGGACGAGGGCCGAAGATGAAGAGGGCGCGAAGGCAATAGTCGAGACTGCGGAGGAGGAGTCAGTCGAGTTGTGAGGGTACGAGTGCTGTGTGAATGTACTTGGGAAGTCCTAGGGGTCGAGTACGGAGAGAAATGTACTCGGGAAGGGTAACCTAGGCGTGTGGGTGAAGAGCAGTCGACTGCCAGGATGGGCAGTCGACTGCTGACCAAACAGAGAATCGGGTCGACCCAGGGAGGGTCGACCAGTCGACTGCCAGTCGACTGGAGGTGGTTCCAGTCGACTGGACCCAGTCGACTGGTCCTGTACCAGTCGACTGGAAGTCGACCGTTGCGAAGGCGGCTGAGGCTATTTTGTAGCCGTTGGAGCCTACCAGTCGACTGGTAAGTGAGCAGTCGACTGGAGCGCGGGTTTCAGCCCCAGTCCTATTTAAAGGAGCTCGCTTTGGGGCTAGGGTTCTTGACGAAACTTGCTTGGATAGGGCAAGTTAGTAGTCTTGTGTGCTCAGGTTGTGTCCAGAGATTGTGGAGAGGTTTCTCCACCCACAAGGAGCGACACGTGATAGCCGGAGGGAATCCGGGGAGCGATCCGCCGAAGGATCAAGGGATCGTCCACCTCACGGACTGTCGTGGAGTAGGAGCTTCATCTCCGAACCACGTAAATCTGGTTTGTTAGTATTGTGTAGTTGTTAGTTTAGTTTTTATTTGTATTTCCGCTGTGCAACTAACAACGTAGGTGAAAGAAAACGCCAAATTGCTATTCACCCCCCCTCTAGCTAGGGCAAAGATCCCAACAAGTGGTATCAGAGCAAGGACTGCTCTTGATCGGACTAACCGCCGAGAGAGTACACGCTAGAGGAGAAGAATGATGGAAGACAAACTTGGGGACAACATCTACCTCCGCCGGCCTACGACCATGAAGACTTCGGGTATTGGAAGTCACGAATGGAGACGTGGTTCGCGATGGAGTGGGAGTACATGATGGTGCTTGAAGAATCATTTGAAATTCCAAGAGATAAGCATGGAAGAAGCTCCGCCCAAGATATTGGACTCAAGAACAACAAGCGCAATCAAGGCAAATGAGAAGGTAATAAGTATATTAATAATCTTTTGCCTAACAATATTTTGAGTGTTGTAGGGAATTATAAGAATGCACATGAATTATGGAAAAGATTGAAGAATTCCATAAAATCCTACACAAGCCCAAGAGCTAAAGGAGAAAAGTCAATGGCTCAAGAGGAGGAAGAAGTGTCAACTTCTTCAAGTGAGGAGGAGGAGCTAAGTGAAAAATCATCAACCTCCTCAAGAGAAGAAGAAGAGGCATCAAGTTCAAGAATTGAGGGGGAGGAGAGACCCTCATCAATTCCGGGTCAAGAGGAAGCTTCCACATCTTCCAAGGTTGAAGAAGTAGTCAATCTAGTCTCCACCTCCACCAAAGCAAGCAACAAAGGCCACATCATATGCTTTGGGTGCAATGAAAAGGGACACTACAAAGATAAGTGTCCAAAAGGTAAAAGGGAGGTAAAATCTAAACCCATTCCAATTTCGGTTAAATCTAACATGGGTTGTAGGAATAAAGAGGCTCAAGCTAAGAAGAAGAAAATTAGATGCTTCACGTGTGGAGAGCTAGGACACTACCACACAAGATGTCCAATGAGTGGAAAGCTCAAGAAAATGGAGCATCTAAGGAGATGGGAGAAAGAAGAGAGAAAGAAGCAAAAAGCACATCAAGGGAGAACTTCAAGGGTAAGGGAGGTAATCCCTAACCCTAGGGTAAAGTGCAATTCAATTTCAAGTTCTTCTTTACATTGTAGAAATAATGCAAATCATCCATCCATGAATGCTAAAATTAATGAACAATGTTTAATGGTGCATAATTTTGGATTTAGATATAATGATAGGAATAGGAATAACAAGGTAGATCATCATTCTAGAAAAAGCATGCATCATGATAGACCTACGACTTATGCACCTAAGGATCAAGGCATTAACCCCAAGAAGGGGAGACACATGCCTAGAAGGAAGGGTAGGTCTATAAATGTCCAAGGTGGACATGAGGACACTAAGGTCAAGAACTTAGTAAGGGAAAATCAAGCCTTGAGGGCAAGGCTTGATACATTAGAAAAGACCCTAGAAAGATTCAAGGTTGGATCTAAGGGTCTAGACCTAGTGTTGAGTAGCCTAAAACCTAACAATGATAGATCGGGTTTGGGCTACCAAGCTAAGACCTCCAAGGCCAACAAAGAGAAATGTGCTGGCAAAGCACATAAATATGGCAAGGAGGGTAAGTCCAAGGATGGCAAGGGGATGTCATCCAAAGGAAAAGAAAAGGGCTTAACCAAAGACAAGGTGTCTAAGGTTAAGAGAGTTCACGTTATGGGCCAAGAGTCATCGGTGGCACACCGGTGTGGCCTAGTATGGGTTGAGTCACCTAGGGAGGTGGCTAGGGCTCAGAGCTCAAGGGGGAGCTCTAGGAGCCTTTGGGGTCCATGGTAAATGGATCTCAAAAGTTTCTCCCTTAGAAAGTAAAGTGAAATGTGCCAAAAAGGGTTAGAAGACTTGGGTAAGTCTTAATCCTAGATTTTGGCACATCAAAAGGTGAATTTGAGGGAGAAAAGGTGAAAATAGGGCTATAATTGACAAAATTAAGGTTTAATAGTGGAATACCATGTAACTCAATAATAAAAATGAGTTATGATCAAGGAGAAGAGAATGCATTGAAGAGAAGTGAGAATTAGAACTTCTTGGATGAGTTTATTTGATACACTTTGGAAGAAGTAGAGTTTTGTGCCAATCTTGGGATCCGGAGTACATTTATTTGGAAACGTATTTTTCCCAAGTAGATGTTGGCTTCACAAATCTCCCCACAAAATTTCAGATTTTTTGGAGATTTGTAGAATTTTTAGGGCATTTCTGAATTTCGGCCTGAAAACCTGAAAATCAGGTACCAGTCGACTGGGAAGTGACCAGTCGACTGGTGGCAGGCGACTAGCAGTAGACTGGAAGGTCGACCAGGATCTCTGTACGTAGAAAAATTGAAGGGCAGTCGACTGGGAATACCCCAGTCGACTGGAGACAGTCGACTGGAACCATCCCAGTCGACTGATCTCAGGCCCCGAAACTCTCTGTTTAGCAGGCAGTCAACTGCCCATTTTGGGCAGTCAACTGATCAATGAGAGTAAGCATGAAAAAGGGCATTTTTGACCATAAAAATTTCAGGATTGATCATTGGATATGATTTAGGATTAGAATTCTCGGTTATAATTTTATAATCCTTAGAAGAAGTGTTATCTCATGACTTTATATGGATTGAAAACCAAGGAAATTGATAAGTCTCCCTAGGAATCTAAGATTTAAAGGTCAAAAAGGGAGTTTGAGGACAATTCCATGTGTCAAATTAAGATGGGTAGATGTGACAAACACATGGAATTAGAAAGGAAGTTGGAAATTGATACTAAATGAAAAATCCTTAAGAAGCTTAGAATTGTACCAAAAGTCAAGCACACTTGATATTTCCATGATATCATATTTTTAAGGATAAGGGTATATCCTAGCAAGTGTGCTTGCAAACCTTAGAGTTTTTAGAGCGGTTTGAGAGAGTGGTTTGAGTTCGTTTTGGCACTAAGGGAAAGGGTGCTTGGGAGCAAGCCTTAATAGTGTTCAAAAGGGGAAGAACTCGAATGTTGGGTGGGGATAACTCAACATGGTGTTAGGAGGTTAAGTTGGGTAGAACTTGACCTGGGAAAAATGAAAATTGGGAGAAGGCATGGGTTAAGGGGGAGTTTGCCTCCTAATTGCCTTGATTTTCATTTTGAAACTTTTGGGTTTTGTGCCAAACTTGGGAATGGTGATAGACACATGGGTATATGTATTTTTTCCCAAGTAGGTATAGGTTCCACAAAGTTGTCCACAAAGTTTGAGAATTTTTGGAAATTTGTGGAATTTCTGGTGTATTTCTGAAAATGGCCAGAAAAGACTGAAATCAGAATATCAGTCGACTGCCACTGTGGGCAGTCGACTGACCAGGGCTGGTTTGGGTATCCAGCAGCTGGTTCGGGTTCAAAAGGTGAGAAACAAGTGTATGGGGGTCTAGTACACTGTGTCTAGGGTCATTGAGGAATTGAAAGAACCAATGATTGGGATATTGTTGGTGTCTTTTTGATGTATGGCAAAGGGGGAGAACTATTGGGTTTAAGTGGGAAACCAAAATACCTTTGCTAAAACCCTAGTTTTAGGGGGAGTTGAGATGAGGGGGAGCATGGTTGCTCCCTTCTCGGCGTAAGGGGAACCTTGGAGAGGTTCTTAAAAAGCCTTTGTAAGTCCAGTGTAAGGGGGAGCTTGGGAGAAGCTTTAAAAAGCCCGGATTGGTAGAAAATCCTAACTTGGAGGGTTAGGTGGGAAAATCCTAGCCTGGAGGGCTAGGTGTTAGAAAATCCTAACTTGGAGGGTTAGGTGTGGGATGCCTTGGGATAGGATCCATTTATGCATGGCATATGCATTCATTTAGCATGGTTTTTGCTATTGACTACTATCTTGCTTTCCTAACTTAAACGGATTGCCAAACATCAAAAAGGGGGAGATTGTTGGAGCAATTGGCTCTAAGATGGTCTGGTATGACCATAGGTTTTGATGTTTGGGCAAAGGGTTTAAGTTAGGTTTACCCTGTGTATTTGATATGTGTATGTTGAGTGTGCAGGACTGTACAGGTACACATATGGACTTGACTGGACGGCCTCGGTACGGTGAAGGATGGCATGGAAGCTAGCTGGAGGCTGGCGTGCGCATCTGAGGGACCATGGAGTGCAGATACGATGAGCTGATGGGCGCGGACTTCGAGGCGTACGTGAAGGGTGGCATGGATGCAAGCTGGAGGCTTGCGTGCGCATCCGAGGGACGAGGGCCGAAGATGAAGAGGGCGCGAAGGCAATAGTCGAGACTGCGGAGGAGGAGTCAGTCGAGTTGTGAGGGTACGAGTGCTGTGTGAATGTACTTGGGAAGTCCTAGGGGTCGAGTACGGAGAGAAATGTACTCGGGAAGGGTAACCTAGGCGTGTGGGTGAAGAGCAGTCGACTGCCAGGATGGGCAGTCGACTGCTGACCAAACAGAGAATCGGGTCGACCCAGGGAGGGTCGACCAGTCGACTGCCAGTCGACTGGAGGTGGTTCCAGTCGACTGGACCCAGTCGACTGGTCCTGTACCAGTCGACTGGAAGTCGACCGTTGCGAAGGCGGCTGAGGCTATTTTGTAGCCGTTGGAGCCTACCAGTCGACTGGTAAGTGAGCAGTCGACTGGAGCGCGGGTTTCAGCCCCGAGTCCTATTTAAAGGAGCTCGCTTTGGGGCTAGGGTTCTTGACGAAACTTGCTTGGATAGGGCAAGTTAGTAGTCTTGTGTGCTCAGGTTGTGTCCAGAGATTGTGGAGAGGTTTCTCCACCCACAAGGAGCGACACGTGATAGCCGGAGGGAATCCGAGGAGCGATCCGCCGAAGGATCAAGGGATCGTCCACCTCACGGACTGTCGTGGAGTAGGAGCTTCATCTCCGAACCACGTAAATCTGGTTTGTTAGTATTGTGTAGTTGTTAGTTTAGTTTTTATTTGTATTTCCGCTGTGCAACTAACAACGTAGGTGAAAGAAAACGCCAAATTGCTATTCACCCCCCCTCTAGCTAGGGCAAAGATCCCAACATATATTTGCGTCGCGTGCACCAAGTCAAAGATCTGCACCAAAGAATATGATATAAGCTAACATCGCAAAGGACGCAAACTAGATCGGATACCTACACGTATCCGAATTAACCCGAACTGATCCTAAGGGTGGCTCATGATAATACTGAACTACAACATTAGGCTAACCCTAAATTCAATTAGAATTAGCCATAATTAGGGATTAACCTCCACTTATCACCGCAACTCCAAATCCAATATACAGATTCCGAAGAATCACAACAGGACACCCAAGCTGCCTCCCATGAACAGAATGCTAATCCCCACAAGATCAGAGTACCCATTCCTCTAATGGAAGCTCACGGTGCAACCTAACTTCATTTACAAATATGATCACCACTCAAAGAAACAATCCAATCTAGGTTATTCCCTTAATTCAGATCAAACAAATTAGAACTATAACAATCATCACCATCAAAACTCTCGGCATCAACAGAAACATAAACCAAACACCAGGAACTCAGATCAATCTACACAGAACACACTCGCATTCCCCCTGCCGCATGATCAGAAACTGCTATAACACCGGATGGAAAAGGAAACAGATCTCAAACCTCAATTCCCAAACAGAAACAAGAATAGACTCGGATTCTTCATCCAAATTCAAAATCAAAGACCAAGATACAAACATCACAAACTAACCATTACATACTTCAGATCGAAACTATCATCCTAACCGGATATCTCAGCGCCTAGCAAATGGTAGTCGATCAAGCCCCCAAGGAACTGCAACAACTCCAAAGGAAAGATCAAAAGGCTTCCTCTTCCTCTGAAGTACCAGACCCCCAACCTCGAGGCGATCACTGCTAGACCATAGTAGATCAACGAGATAACGAGGTGATGCTGCCAGATCAAAATGGAAGTGTCGATCACAAAAGGAATCGAGTAGAATTTGTAGAGGCGTCGATCAACCAAGAAATAAGGAAAAACTCGGCAAGATCTGATACAAAAATCACATACCCATCGGAGTGGATTGATCGGCAACCGCTCGCGTGTCCTAGCCCTATCCCACGCCGACGCTTGACCAGTTGAAGAGGTGAAGGATCGTCGAAGCCCTAGATCTCCGATGTGCCCTAGGTCACAGATGCGCCCTAGATCCGAAGAAGAGAACCGAACACCTCGACCCTCCGACGTCGCTTGATTGTCGCACGGGAACTGGTCGCCGGCTGAAAAGCCCAAACCAGGTGTCACAAATGGACCTCAAATTAAATCAAATTTCGAAAACCCACGATGCACAAAATAGAATATAGAATAGGGGCCTCGAGTCGTATTTTCCAAAGATCTCCTAGTGGTTTTTGCTTGAAATTAGGTTAGGAAGATGTTTGTGGATTTTCGGTATCAATTTGGATTGTTTTTGAGTTAAAACAAAGCTGAGAATTAAAGCGCAAAGCTAATTCAACTGCTGAATTCAGAATTGACAGAGCAAAGGATTGTAAAGCTAAATTACAACTAAAATCTATGAACTAACTAACAAATTCACTTGCTAATCAGTTAACCGACTATAGACTTGAACTAAATCTAAAGAACCTAGAGCAGAAACTAATCCCTAATGTGCAGTAAGATAAGTTTGCAGAAATTAAAGAAAACTAAATTCAAATGCAGAAATTTAAAATGCTGAAAACTGAAAACTAAGGTGAATTAACTACGTTGCAACAATTGAGATGAAGTAATTCAGAATTCAGAAATAATAGCAAATGAAAAATAGTTTGAAGAATCGAAATTTAAATTATCCTAACAGCATCGAATTCAACCAAACACCACATGCTACACTACTTGGCGTCACCCAAGAGCTGCAAATGATCCAGAGATCAGCCAGAAATCTTCTGAAAATCGTATGAACTTGGCTCTGAACAAATCTGAAGATCTTCGCTTGAGAAACCCTCTCTCGATCAGAAAATCAGAGTCAAACAGAGTTAATGAGGCAAAGGCTGGAAGCTGTCTGATCCTCGCAAACTCGCCCTCGAAACCCTCGAAGCCGAGATTCCAGCTGCCAAAGAATTGTCCAAACAATCTCTTGAATCTCCCTTACTGATCTTGTAGCTTGTAAGAAGAAGATGAAATCGACGCGGGGCTTGCCGAGAAGGAAAACGAAGGAGGAAATGCAGCAATGACAGTGGCGAAGCCACTGTTCACCGTGCCAAAATCTGGATTTTATACCTGGGCTGAACCGGTTCAAATTGGAGTGGGTTAAATTTGGGTTTAGTGGAAATTAGGGATTGGTGAGGATGATTAGACTTGGGTTTGGTCAGTTAGGTTTCTGGATGTGGTTTAAGTCAAATCTTGGCTTGATTTAGACTTGGCTTTAGTCCTTGATGAGGCTTGCTTCACATTTGGGCCTTGAATAGGTATCAACTTGAGTAGGTGGGCCACATGCTTAATTTTGATCTTCTTCCATAATTAAATCCCAAGCCCAAGCCTTTGATCATGAGCCAACTTGGTCCAAATTAATTTCCCTACAAAAATCAATTCAAAACAATGAGGAATTTTTACAATAATTTGTAGGAAATTTAACTTGATGCATCAAAACAATCCTTAATCCTTAAACATGATGAAACATGTAACATTGAGCACAAAAATTCACGATATGCACAAAATATGACCCCAAATAGGTATGCTAAGTGCCAATCTATCACTCCCCCACACTTATATCTTTGTCCGTCTCGGGCAAAACATCATCAATTAAAACTCATAAATGCCCATATCCGAAAAACATATAAAAGAAATTTGCAATGAAAATAAAATTGAATCTAAGGAATAAAGAGAGTTGATGGTTTTCAAGGAACAAATAGAAATTTGTGTGGAGGAAGAAGAACAAAAGATTTCACATTCATAAGTATGATTTAATTTATAGAATTCTGATTTTGAAAGAGTCAAAGCAAGTTCTAGATCAACATTCACATGAGTGTATCACACAAGGAAAGCTTAAATCCTCACTAGGTATAAACTTTTCATCTCAATTTTCATCAATCAAGAATCTATTAGTTAAGTTATAACTCAAGCTTCCAAAAATGTCATTCATGCACTCAAATCCCTTCACTTAACAATCAAAGTTAACTAACTTTCAGAAACCCTCTAGTATGATATAGAGAAGTATTATGGGGAGGTGGTTACACTGTATTCCATTAGCCAAGACTTCTAGCTAAATGACATAACCAAAACTAAGTGCTAATATTCACAATTAAGATTTATTGGAACTTGAAAAGGAAAGCTAGATAATGCAAAAATAGGAATGAGGTTTATTTGAACTCCAAATGTATGATTGCCGAAATTAAAACTAAAACTAGTATTCACAATGAAAATTTATTTGAATTCGAAACTTAACACTTAATGAAGCAAAACATGACTGTGAACTAAACATTTATTATTGTCAAAATAAAGGAACTGGTATTCACAATAGAAAGCGTAATGATGAATAAAATTTTCATGAGAATAAATGATTAAATCTAAGCATGGTATTTACATGAAGAATTTTATTTGAACTTTAAAGTAGCTATTTAAGAAAATTAATTGCGTATGCAAACTAAAATTTATTAGTGCAACAAGTAAGGAAATGGTATATACAAAGAAAAATGAATGCAAAATTTAGTGAACTCCCCTTTTAAGTTGGGTATATGACATCCATAGAGTCCACTCCATCCACCTCTAGCTCCTTGACCTCTTCATGGAATTTCTTGAGCCGGTGGCCATTTACTTTGTACACTTGACTCGTGCCCTCCTCTTGAATCTCTACCACTCCATAAGGAAAAACATTAGTCACAAAAAATGGACCCTCCCATCTTGACCTCAACTTACCTTTGATCAATTTGAGTCTTGACTTGTATAATAGCACTTTGTCACCAATTTGAAATTCTTTGTTCACAATGTGCTTGTCATGAAAGTTCTTAGTTTTCTCCTTGTAGATCCTTGAATTCTCAAATGCTTCCAACCGGATTTCTTCAAGTTCTTGAAGATGCAACTTCCTTTCTTCTCCCACTTTAGTAGCATCAAAATTGCAAGCTTTAACTGCCCAGTACGCCTTATGCTCAATCTCTACAGGTAAGTGGCATGATTTCTCATACACAAGTCTATAAGGTGACATTCCAATGGGTGTCTTGTAAGCGGTGCGATATGCCCATAAAGCATCTTCAAGCCTTTTACTCCAATCCTTCCTATGAGGTCCCACAGTTTTTTCCAAAATTGATTTGACTTCTCTATTTGACACCTCGGCTTGTCCATTTGTTTGGGGGTGATAAGCAGTAGAAACCTTATGTACAACCCCGTACTTATTAAGAAGAGCCTTCATGTGCTTATTGCAAAAATGGGATCCTTGGTCACTTATGATTGCTCTTGGTATTCCAAACCTGCAAAAAATGTGTGACCTGACAAAACTAACAACAACAGATGAATCGTCAGTCCTGGTGGGAATGGCCTCCACCCATTTTGAAACATAATCAACAGCTAAAAGAATATACAAAAATCCAAAAGAACCAAGAAATGGTCCCATAAAATCTATACCCCACACATCAAATATCTCACAAAATAAAATAGTTTGTTGAGGCATTTCATTTCTAGCACTTATGTTTCCTGTTCTTTGACATCTATCACAACATTTACAAAACCTATATGAATCTCTAAACATGGTGGGCCAGTACAATCCACATTCTAAAATTTTTCTAGCAGTTCTTTGTGGTCCAAAATGCCCACCACATGCTGAAGAATGGCAAAAAGTGAGTACAGAATGAAACTCATGATTTGGTACACATCTCCTAATGATTTGATCACTACAAAACTTCCACAAGTAAGGATCATCCTACACATAATATTTTGCATCACTTCTAAACTTATCCTTTTGAGCTTTCGAAAAGTGTATGGGAAAAACATGAGCTACAAGAAAATTTACTAAGTCTGCATACCAAGGTGACTCACCATGCAGTTGTAAAAGCTGCTCGTCTCTGAAATCATCATCTATGGCTGTGGGATCCCCATCTCCCTCCAATCTGCTCAAGTGGTCTGCCACTAAATTTTCCTTGCCACTCCTGTCCCGTATCTCCAAGTCAAACTTCTGTAGTAGTAGCATCCATCTAATAAGCCTTGGCTTCGCATCTGACTTCTTCAAGAGGTATTTCAATGCTGCATGATCAGAAAACATAACAACATAAGAACACAATAAATATGATCTGAATTTATCTAAAGCAAAAACAATGGAGAGAAGCTCCTTTTCTGTGGTGGTGTAATTGGCTTGGGCTGAATCCAAGGTCTTTGAGGCATAAGAAATAACATATGGTGCCCCATCTAATCTCTGTGCAAGTACAGCTCCTACTGCATGGTTCGAGGCATCACACATCAACTCAAAAGGTAAGCTCCAGTCTGGTGATCTGATGATAGGTGCAGTGATAAGAGCCTCCTTCAACCTCTGAAAAGCCTCCTTGCATGTTGCATCAAAATAAAAATCCACATCCTTTTGCAATAATCGAGACAATGGGAGAGCAACCCTACTGAAGTCTCTAATAAATCTCCTATAGAAACCTGCATGTCCAAGAAAAGATCGAACATCCCGTACGCATACGGGGTAAGATAAAGAAGATATAGCACTTATTTTTGCAGGATCTACCTCTATACCTCTCCTAGAGACTATGTGACCCAAAACAATGCCATGCTCAACCATAAAATGACACTTTTCAAAATTGAGAACCAGATCAGTCTCGATGCATCTATGCAAAACCCTAGATAAATTATCTAAACATGAATCAAAGGAGGTACCAAAAACAGAAAAATCATCCATGAATGTTTCCATGCAGTGTTCTAACAACTCACCAAAAATGCTTACCATACACCGCTGGAAGGTCCCTGGAGCGTTGCAAAGTCCGAATGGCATCCGTCTGTAAGCAAATGTGCCTAAAGGACAAGTGAAGGTGGTCTTCTCTTGATCTTCCGGATCTATGCAAATCTGAAAATAACCTGTGTATCCATCCAAAAAGCAATAGTGTGACTTCCCCGCCAATCTCTCCAACATCTGATCAATAAAGGGCAAGGGATAGTGATCCTTCCTCGTGGCTTGGTTCAGCTTCCTATAATCCACACAAACCCTCCATGCATTCTTCACTCTTGTGGGCAACAACTCGTTGTCTTCATTTGCCACCACTGTAACTCCTGATTTCTTGGGAACCACATGAATAGGACTCACCCATCTGCTATCAGAAATAGGGTAAATGATGCCTGCCTGTAAAAGTCTAGTCACCTCTTTCTTTACTACATCAAGAATCAAAGGGTTGAGTCTTCTCTGTGGTTGTCTCACGGGCTTAATATTTTCTTCTAAGTGTATCCGATGCATGCAGATAGCAGGACTAATCCCAGAAATATCAGCAAGTGTCCACCCTATAGCTCTTCTGTGCTGCCTCAGAACTTGTAATAATTTTTCCTCTTGCTCTGGCTCTAAATTCTGGGCAATGATGACAGGTAGCTGCTGATCTTCTCCCAAATAAGCATACTTCAAGTGTGCTGGCAAAGGCTTCAATTCAGGCTCTGACTGCTCAGTAGATATGGGTGATCCCTGGGGCTCAGTGCAATCCCCTACACTCATATACCTACCCTCTGACTCTCCTGACACATCAACCATCAAGAGTGATCCTTGGGGCTCAGTGCAATCCCCTACACTCATGAAATCTCCATCAACTGTAAGAGGTCCAGAAACGGATCCAGACTCAGCTCCTCCTGCAGACATATCATCTCCTGCATCTATAGAACTTAGGTCACAATCATGAATATCAGAAAAAATCCTATCAGCAAGGGCATCTACACCAACCAGCTCCTCAGCAACATCAATACACAAAACAGAGTGATCCTCCCTCGGGTGCTTCATAGCGTCAAGAAGACTGAACTGGACTACTGTATCTCCTATCTCCATGGAAAGTGTCCCTGCATGTACATCAATCTTCGTTCTGGCGGTCTTCAAAAATGGTCTCCCAAGGATGAGTGGAGATCTATGTGCAAGGAAATCTCCCTCCATGTCCAGTATGTAAAAATCAGCTGGGAAGATCAACTCTTTCACCTTAACAAGCACGTCCTCAATCATACCGGCTGGGTGAGTCTGGCGTCTGTCAGCCAGCTGAATCACTACTCCTGTAGGCTGTAAAGGGCCTATGCCCAACATCTGAAAAACTGACCTAGGCATCACATTGATGGAAGCACCCAAATCTAACATGGCATCCTGAAATAAATTGCTTCCAATCTCACAGGGTACAGTAAAAACTCCTGGGTCTTCACATTTCTGAGGAATTTGCTGAAACAGTGCTGAAACATTCTTGCCCATGTTAACTAACTCATTCCCCTTCAACTTCTTCTTGTGAATGCACAAATCTTTGAGAAACTTAGCGTATTTAGGAATTTGCTTGATCATGGTAAGCAATGGCACATTCACCTGCACTTTGCTAAAAAGATTCTCAAGTTCTTGAAATTCTTTGGCCTTCTCTTCTTCCACTTGCTTTTTGGCATGTGTTCTCTGCTGTGGAAAAGGTAAAGGAACCCTAACATCATTTTCTTTGGCCGGAAGTGGGGAGGTTAAATTCTGCCCTGCTGTCCCCTGCGTCACAGCTGCTGTCCTATGCGTCTCGACATTGATTTCTTCTCCGTTTTTCACCAAATTTGGAGGGTTGCTTGAGGACTGAGTTGGGAACGTGCTAGGGGTGGAATAAGCTGAATTTGAACTCATATCATTACTGTTTTGGGCCTGAATTTGAGAAGCTGTCCAGTCTCTTGAAAATTCTGCTCTTGGACTCTTCGGAGATGTTGTAACCTTCCCACTTCTCAAAGTTATAGCACTCACATTCCCTTTGGGATTAGGAACGGTTTGGGAAGGAAGTTGACTGGATCCTTGAGCCTGAGTTTGGTTAATTCCACTCGCCAACTGCCCTAATTGCCTCTCAATGTTTTGTTGCCAACCTTGTTGTTGTTGTTGCGTTTGTTGTTGCCAAGCTTGTTGTTGTTGCTGCCAAGCTTGTTGTTGCTGTTGCGTTTGTTGTTGCCAAGCTTGTTGTTGTTGCATCATTTGTTGAAACATATCCTCCACCTTTTGTTGTTGGTGTTGCGAATTGGAACCACTAGAACTCCCATAGCTTGCATATGACTTTTGTGGGGTTGGAAAGGTGGAAGATGGCTGCTGTAAATTCTGGAAACCTTGCTGGAAATTCGGTGAACCTTGCTGAAATTGATGTGTAGGTTGCTGAAATTGTTGGAATTGCTGTGGAGGTTGATTTGGCGGCTGGTAATTGCTGAAAGGCTGCTGGAATTGTTGCACGGGTTGGTATTGTTGCTGGAATGTGTCCTGAAAATTCTGGGAAGGCTGAAATAGTTGAGATGACTGCTGAAAACTCTGTGTAGGTTGCTGTGGCTGCTGAAAATATTGATTTTGTGGCTGGAAACCATGCTGTGGCTGCTGTGAACTCTGAAATGAGGGATGATTTTGCTGAATTTGATGATTGGAAGGCGGTTTTTGGTAAAAAGAGTTACCATACTTCAAATTTGGGTGGTCCCTCCAACCCGGATTGTAGGTAGATGAGTAGGGGTCATTTCTTTGTTGGAATGGAGCTCTAGCCAAGGCCGCAACCGATTCATCTTGTTGGAGATTTGGACAATGGTCCGAATAATGTTCTTGGCTTGAACAAATGCTACATACTCTTGTAACTTGATTTGGAAATGAAGTTGTTGTTAAATTTGAGGCTTGGTTCACATTGTTCACTGCCATTTGCTTCACTAAAGATGCCAACTCCGTCAATTGGTTCTCCAACAAGGAACTTTTGCTTTCTTTTTGTTCATTAGGCGACACTTGAGCTTCATGAACCCCTCTTGTAGTGAGTGCTCTACTCCCAAATTGTTGAGTATTCTCCGCCATGTTAGAAATGAGTACTCTAGCTTGCTCCGGAGTTTTATTTACTAAGGCTCCCCCTGCCGCTGCATCAATCATGCTCCTATCCATAGGTAATAAACCTTCATAAAAATATTGCACAAGAAGTTGCTCACTAATTTGGTGTTGAGGACAGCTAGAGCATAACTTCTTGAACCTCTCCCAGTAATCATAAAGGGACTCTCCAACCACTTGTTGAATCCCACAGATACTTTTTCTGATAATGGCGGTCCTTGATGCTGGAAAAAACTTCTCTAAAAATGCTCTCTTCATTTCAATCCAACTAGCAACATGTCCAGTGGGCAAATAATACAACCAATCCTTAGCAGCCCCAGTCAAGGTAAAAGGAAATGCTCTTAACTTAATGTCTTCTTCAGAAACGCCCTGAGGCTTCATAGTAGAGCATACCACATGGAACTCATGCAAGTGTCTGTTTGGATCCTCCCCAGATAAACCCTGAAACTTTGGCAGCAAATTTATAAGTCCAGATTTTAACTCAAAACTACCCCCTAGCTCTGGATAAGCTATGCTGGAGTACTGAAATGCAGCGTCAGGTGCTGCGAGCTCCTTCATGGTTCTCTGGTGGTCTGCCATGTCAATGCCTGAGTGAGTGGAGATGGTCTGAAGTGGAGGGATATCTGTAGTCTCAGAAAGAATGGCCTGGCTCCTCCTGACTCTGAAGGTCCTCTCAATCTCCGGATCGAAATCTTCTAATTCAGCACCTAAAGACCTGGTCATAAACTCAAACAAAGAAGAAAGAAAGAACAAATATATCCACCAAAGCAAATAAAGTAAAATATGAACAAGGAAATGGAAAACTGTGCACAATCTAAAAACAAGCAAGCACTACTAGCCAGATATCCCCGGCAACGGCGCCAAAATTTGAAAAGCCCAAACCAGGTGTCACAAATGGACCTCAAATTAAATCAAATTTCGAAAACCCACGATGCACAAAATAGAATATAGAATAGGGGCCTCGAGTCGTATTTTCCAAAGATCTCCTAGTGGTTTTTGCTTGAAATTAGGTTAGGAAGATGTTTGTGGATTTTCGGTATCAATTTGGATTGTTTTTGAGTTAAAACAAAGCTGAGAATTAAAGCGCAAAGCTAATTCAACTGCTGAATTCAGAATTGACAGAGCAAAGGATTGTAAAGCTAAATTACAACTAAAATCTATGAACTAACTAACAAATTCACTTGCTAATCAGTTAACCGACTATAGACTTGAACTAAATCTAAAGAACCTAGAGCAGAAACTAATCCCTAATGTGCAGTAAGATAAGTTTGCAGAAATTAAAGAAAACTAAATTCAAATGCAGAAATTTAAAATGCTGAAAACTGAAAACTAAGGTGAATTAACTACGTTGCAACAATTGAGATGAAGTAATTCAGAATTCAGAAATAATAGCAAATGAAAAATGGTTTGAAGAATCGAAATTTAAATTATCCTAACAGCATCGAATTCAACCAAACACCACATGCTACACTACTTGGCGTCACCCAAGAGCTGCAAATGATCCAGAGATTAGCCAGAAATCTTCTGAAAACCGTATGAACTTGGCTCTGAACAAATCTGAAGATCTTCACTTGAGAAACCCTCTCTCGATCAGAAAATCAGAGTCAAACAGAGTTAATGAGGCAAAGGCTGGAAGCTGTCCGATCCTCGCAAACTCGCCCTCGAAACCCTCGAAGCCGAGATTCCAGCTGCCAAAGAATCGTCCAAACAATCTCTTGAATCTCCCTTACTGATCTTGTAGCTTGTAAGAAGAAGATGAAATCGACGCGGGGCTTGCCGAGAAGGAAACGAAGGAGGAAATGCAGCAATGACCGTGCCAAAATATGGATTTTATACCTGGGCTGAACCGGTTCAAATTGGAGTGGGTTCAATTTGGGTTTAGTGGAAATTAGGGATTGGTGAGGATGATTAGACTTGGGTTTGGTCAGTTAGGTTTCTGGATGTGGTTTAAGTCAAATCTTGGCTTGATTTAGACTTGGCTTTAGTCCTTGATGAGGCTTGCTTCACATTTGGGCCTTGAATAGGTATCAACTTGAGTAGGTGGGCCACATGCTTAATTTTGATCTTCTTCCATAATTAAATCCCAAGCCCAAGCCTTTGATCATGAGCCAACTTGGTCCAAATTAATTTCCCTACAAAAATCAATTCAAAACAATGAGGAATTTTTACAATAATTTATAGGAAATTTAACTTGATGCATCAAAACAATCCTTAATCCTTAAACATGATGAAACATGTAACATTGAGCACAAAAATTCATGATATGCACAAAATATGGCCCCAAATAGGTATGCTAAGTGCCAATCTATCACCGGCCCGCGACGCTCCGATCGCCCAAGTGAAGAAGAACAAAGAGGAAGGAGGTGAAGAGCAAGAGTCGAACTCAAGATTAGGGATTTAATCGTGATCGGGAAAAAAAAATGAGGAGTGCGATCTACCACAAGGGTAAGGAAATGGAATCAATTAAAGGCTGATATTTTGCGATTTGCCCCGACCAAGTTTCACAAATCCCACAAGAGCTAGCCCATAAGTTTGGAAAACTTACTTCTAGCCTCTTAAATTTTGCATATCTTAACAGATCTCCTCCTCTTCAGAGTGTAGCATTCCTCCTTGAAAATACATGTTTACAACAAAGAATTTTTTAAACAATTATTTTGAAAATCAATTTATATTTTGGCAGATGTATTTTGAAACCCACTTTTTGAAAATAATTAAATGTGTTTTCCTCTAATGTTTGAAGTTAGCTTTGAAAAGAATGTAAGTACCCCATGTTGGTTTTGATACGATCAACTAATTTAAGTTAGGTCATGCTGTGTTTAATCCCTGTATCTAAGTGTACAGGAACTTAGGAGTGCAGGAAGGTGAGTGGAAGACGTAGCGGTTGAGAATGATAGCATGGAAAGGGAGCCGACGGGCTCGGTGCATTCGAGGGACGTGGAGTTCTGCGGAAGAGTAAGTCGGTGGAGCGAGAAGGATGTGCGCGGCATCCGAGGGACAAGAAGTCGGAAGGAAGGATGCTAGAGGGGCGAAAGGCCAGAGTCAGGTTCGAGTGAGCCTAAATTCGATTGGCCAGAAATCACCCAAGAAGACCAAAAAATAGGTTGGAGAATGGTCATCAGGTGCTGACCAAAACAGTAACTGTCGGACGCCCGTAAGCATACGGGTGCCTGGGTTGTCAGGTGCCCGAGCACTAGTCACCTGAGCACACGGGCGTCCCTGTGCTATCAGGCGCCCAAGAGGCTAATTTTAGCCATTTGCGAACGTTGCTTTCGGAATAAGCGTCAGACCACGTGTCAGCCGCCCAAGAGCTCTCAGGCGCACTATAAGTGTCACGTTAACAAACGGATAATTCCTACCAGGGCTATAAATAGACTCATGAAGCTCAGTTTCATTCATTCTATGCATTCCCAGCATTAGCAAAGTAGTGTTGTGTAATCGTTCTTTCTTTCACTAAGCTTTCCACGTGTAAGAGGCTTCTCCACCCGAAGGAGTTCTATTAATGATAATCGAGCCATATTCAGCCTTGGATTAGCAACCTCCCCGATTGCAAACCAAGTAAATCTGGTTGTCTCTTTATTTACTGTTTACTTTATTTATTTATGTTATTTGTAATCTAATTAACATCTTTGTTAAGTCGAAACAAAATATTGAGTTTTCTTTTTTAGGGGCAATTCACCCTCCTCATGCGGCCTTCGATCACCCTCAATTGGTATCAGAGCAAGGACGTTGCATAAGGACAAACCGTCGTCTGAAGCAACAACAGAATGGTCGGACCAGTCATCTACCCGCCAAAGTTTGAGGGGGAGTTCGCGAGTTGGAAGTGCAAAATGTAGGGTTTTTTCAAAACTTGTTTCGATTTGATTTTAATAATGAAAAATTGTTTTGTAGCTCCAAGGACGTCGACAACAAACCCAAAGACGAAAGTCAATGGACTAAGAAAGAACAAGCTGACTTTGTGGCGAATGGAAAAGTAGAATACCATCTGCTGACTGTACTCCCTGTGTAAGATGTCAACCGAATCGAGAACTACCGATCGGCGAAGGAACTTTGGGAAAAGGTCCTTGAACTCCATGAAGGTACCTTTGAAGCCAAATTAGCAAAAAGAGATATGTTTCAAAATCAGCTCAACAACCTTTGACTGGAAGAAGGAGGGTCAGTAGCACAACTTCACGCTAAGCTGAAGGAGCTGATGACAGAACTCAACAATCTCAGAGAATCAGTAAGTTATCAGGATGCACAAAGGTACGCATTGAATGCCTTCCCAAGAACCCCTAACTGGATCTCAATAATCGACGCCTACTACGTCTGTAAGGACCTTGAGGTAAGTACATTAGAAGAACTTTTTTCCACCTTAGAACTTCACGAATTCAGATGTGCAGGAAAAAGGAAATCGGACAACATTGCCCTAGGCACGAGAAGAATCTAACATGAAGAGGATTCTTCAGAAAATAATGAGAATGCATATATAAGGAAGTTGTCCAAATATTTTAAAACAAAAAAATTTAATAAGGTGCAGGGTAAGAAGCAAAGGAAGATCTGGTGTTACAACTGCAACGACAAAGGACACGTGAAGGAAAACTGTCCCAAAGTGAAGAACAAAGGAAAAGGGGAACAAAAGACAAAAGTACACAATCCAAAGGCGACTTGGGACGAGTCTTCATCTGAAGACTCAGATCTCGAGAAACACACTGTACTTGCTCTGATGACTTCATACCAAGAGAACGAGAGCATCGATAAACGGAGAGCCACCTTAGAGGACAGCAGCGATAAAGGGGGAACTTCGAACTTCAAAACGGATATGATAAGTGAGGTTTGTTTTCTACCTCCTGGTCAGTTATGTTTTAGAATTAAGAAAATGATAAATCCCAGTGTAAATTAAAAATAAAAAATATAGATCTAAAGAAAAAATTAGCTTCTACTTTAGAAATGAATGATAAAATAAAATTTGAAAATGACCATTTGAAGATTCAAATTGAAAGTTTGAAAAATAACTATTTATGTTCAAGAAATTCAAATTTTAAATGTCATGGAAGACTTAATTGATATTACAGATTTCATAGAGATCAAATTATAAAAATTTCCAAATTAGATGTTCTATCTAAATTTTTAATAAATCCTGTTGGTAAAAAATTTATATTGGGTTACTAAATATAGTTTAAAGTGTTGATTTTTTTATAAATTAATTTTACAATTAATGCTTTATTTTGTTTATTTTTTGGATAACTACTTGTAGGAAAGTTAGTTTTTTAGCAGTATCCTATCTATATTTTATATTTTCTAAATTTAAATATATATATATATATATATATATCAAATTTATTATGATTTTCAAAAATGTTAGAAAACTTATCTAAAGTTAATTCTTTAAAAATGTGTTAAACATTTTCACCCTTAACATTTTCAATTTTTGATGTGATCAAGGAGGGAGAATTAGTGATTAAGTTAAGGGTTAGGCTCTAATTTTAATTTTTTTAGCGCTTACATTGTTATATATTTATTATTGTTTGTTATTATTTGTTTACCCCCTAACTTAACTCGGGTTGATGCACATCAAAAAGGGGGAGATTGTAAGTATTATCCCAGGTTAGTTTTGATGTGATCAACCGATTTAAGTTAGGTCCTGGTGTGTTTAATCTCTGTGTCTAAGTGTACAGGAACTTAGGAGCGCAGGAAGTTGAGCGGAAGACGCAGCGGTCGAGAAGGATGGCACGGAAAGGGAGCCGATGGGCTCGGTGCATCCGAGGGACGCGGAGTTTTGTGGAAGAGTGTGCCAGTGGAGCGAGAAGGACGCACGCTCAGTGCATCCGAGGGACACGGAGTTCTGTGGAAGAGTATGCCGGTGGAGCGAGAAGGACGCATGCGGTGTCCGAGGGATGAGAAGCCGGAAGTAAGGATGCTCGAGGGGCGAAAGGCCGAAGTCGGGTTCGAGTGACCCTAATTCTGGTTGCCCAGAAATCACCCAAGAAGACCAAAAGATAGGTCGGAGAATGGTCAGCAGGTGCTGACCAAAACAGCTACTGTCGGGTGCCCGTGAGCGTACGGGCGCCTGGGCTATCGGGCGCCCGAGCACTAGGCACTCGAGCAGTCGAGCGCCCTTGTGCTATCAGGCGCCTGAGAGGCAAATTTTCGCCGTTTGCGAACATTGCTTTCTGGATAACCATCAGGCCACGTGTCAAGCTCCCGAGAGCTCTCGGGCACCCTATAAGTGTCACGTCAACAAACGGATAATTTCTACCGGAGCTATAAATAGACCCCTGGAGCTTAGTTTCATTCATTCCATGTATTCCAAGCACTAGCCTAGGGGTGTCAATTCGGGTGGGTCGGGTCAGGTTCGGGTCGGGTTGGGAAAAAAAAAATTTTTAACTCCCAACCCGAACCCGACACTACTAGAATTTTTGCATTCAACAACACATGATCGACAACGGTTTTTTGATAAAGTGTTGTCGTATGTCAATTTAACAACAGTTTTAGTATTAACCGTTGTTGTTGTTGGTCTGTATACGTAAAAAGACAACAGTAATAACAAATTGTTGTCGTATGTATACTCAACGATAACAGTTATAAAATAACTGTTGTCTATAGGCGGGATTTACAACAACTGATGTGATAAACTGTTGTCTATTATGACAATAGACAACGGTTATATTAAACTGTTGTTGTTGTATTGTTGTGCTGTAAACAAAATCAACGGTGGATATCCAACTGCAAAAAAATCAACGGTGGAATCCTCATTCTCTTATTTTTCGATCCACGCCCGCCAAACCCCTAATCTTTCTCTTCCACGCCCGCCAACTACCCAAACCCCCGACCATTTCCGCGTCTCTCACAAACCCCTCGCAGCCACGAGTCGACGCCTCTCCCCCTTCTTCATCGCCCGTGTCCAAGGAAGCCCCGAGAGCGGCGCTTCCTTTCACCCTCGCGAGGTGAGCCCTGACTCCTCTCGTTCTCTTCTTCTTCATCGCGCAAGCAAGGAAGTGACGCCTCCTCACTTAGCTTTTCTTCTTCCTCGATCGCGTGCCCTAGCTACTGACGCCCAGGCAAGCTAGGTTGAGATCGCGTGCCCTAGCTGCGTCAACACCGCATCTTCATCGCTAGCTACGACAGGCGAATTGCTCCTTCCCGGCTGAGTGCCACTGCCAGCGGCCCTCCTAGTGAGTTGAGATCGCTATTGATTGTTTTTGGTACCGTGAGTTGGAGCTAACCTAGTCCTCTTCCTAGGGATTTCTGGAAATTAGGGCTCTTGCATGTGGCTGGGTTTCTTCTGATCGAAACAGAAAGGGGCAGAGGAAAGCTTGGTGTGTGGGTTTTCAGGTACGGCTTGGTTGTGATCTTCATTCTTGGATGTTTCCCTTTGGATTCCCAAACTTGTACGTGAGCTCTATTAGATTCCCAAATTGCATTAGCTAGGTTTAGTTGAGCTTTGATCATTTCTTTTATGTAGGACCCAACTAATTCCTTGATAACTTCATTCATTCACTAACTGTTGATGAGTTTGAAACTAAGAACATTGTCCAGTAGAGCATAATTTTCTTCCAACCCTATTAGTAGTTTACAAGTAGATTTATAGCATCTTATGCTCTTTGGTTTGTTGTGTAAGACTTTGCTATTCAAACAAAAACTAACAATTTGTTTGTAGATATATTTTGTAACTTTATTTATTACTCTGTAAGAAATTATATTTAATGTAATGAAAATGTTTAAGGATCTAAATGTTACTATACTAATATAGGCTTTGGATGTACTTCAATAGTAAGATGCAATCCATATGTCAACCTCAAATAATTTTCCTCAGAATAGATCTGACAATGCATATTATTTTAAATTAAATTTGCTTAAACTACATCTCGGAACTGATATTATGTGAATTTACGCATAGAAATGAATGGTTTGAGGTAGTTACAAATATTGACATTAGATATTGCATGCTATGAATATTGCATGCTATGAATATGTGAATATTGCATGCTATGAATATTGCTTAAGATTTTTTCTTTTTCTCCCTTATTTACTTATTTTTGCTCAAATATTGATAGTAGATATTGCATGCTATGAATATGTGATGTTTCTTGTTAGGTGGGTTAAGATTTTATTGTATAATGTGTATTTATTTTGAAGGTAGGTGTTGGCTCATTTCTAGTTGATTAGTACTTGTAACAAGAATGGACAAAGAATGGATGTCAAAGGATAGATTATCACGTGAATATGGTATTGGAGTAGAGTCTTTCTTGCAATTTGCACTGGATAACGCTAACAATCCTAATGCAATACCTTGCCCATGTGCAAGATGTGGTAATATCAAGAAGCAAAATGTTGAAATTATAAGGGCACATTTGTATAGTAATGGTATAGATTTGACATATCATACATGGATATGGCATGGGGAAAGTAGTATGGCAGAGAACTCAATGAATGATAATGATCGAGTAGGGCAAGATGAAGACAATTCTTTTGGTGAGGAGCCTATAGATATGGTGCAGGCTGTTTATGATAGTTACGATCAGAATCCAAGCCATTTCAATAAGCTACTTGAAGATGCCGAGAAATGCCTATATCCTGGATGTACCAAATTCACAAAGTTATCTGCCATTGTGAAATTATTTAACTTGAAGGCAAAATATAGTTGGAGTGATACAAGTTTCACCGATTTACTTATTTTGTTTGGAGAAATGCTTCCAACAGACAACGAATTGCCATTATCTCTGTATGACGCAAAGAAAAGCTTACGTGCATTAGGGATGAATTATGTGAAAATTCATGCTTGCCCTAATGATTGTATCTTATATCGAAAGAAGTACGAAGACTTTGCCAACTGCCCTACTTGCGGGACATCAAGGTGGAAGTTAAGCAACAAATCCAAGGTAAAAGAAGGAGTTCCTGCAAAGATCCTATGGTATTTCCCACCTATTCCAAGATTTAAAAGAATGTTTAAGAATAAGGCAATATCCAAGGAGTTGACTTGGCATGCCGATAAAAGACTTCGTGATGGATATTTACGTCATCCAGCAGATGCGTCTTCTTGGAAATTAATTGATCGCATGTGGCCAGAATTTTCTGCCGAGCCAAGAAATCTGAGATTGGCTATATCGGCAGACGGGATCAATCCCCATAGTTTGATGAGTTCTGCATATAGTTGTTGGCCAGTTTTAATGATCACATACAATCTTCCACCATGGCTGTGTATGAAGAGAAAATTTGTTATGCTCACCTTGTTGATATCTGGTCCTAGACAACCTGAAAATGATATTGATGTTTACTTAGCACCATTGATTGACGACTTAAAATGCTTATGGGATGAAGGTGTTGAAGCATATGATGCATATCGAGCAGAAAGTTTCTCTCTTAAAGCTGTTCTACTGTGGACAATCAATGATTTTCCTGCATATGGGAATATGTCTGGCTGTGTTGTGAAGGGATATTATGCATGTCCTATTTGTGCAGAAAAAACTTGTGCAAAAAGGTTGAAGCATAGTAGGAAAATGTCATATACAGGTCATAGAAAGTTTCTACCTTTAAGTCATCCTTATAGAAGACAAAAGAAGGCATTTAATGGGAAGCAAGAGTTTAACCCACCACCAAATCCATTGAGTGGCCATGAAGTTCTGGAAAGAGTGGAAAGAATTAATTTTCAATTGGGAAAAATAGGTGGAAAGCTACAATCAAAGAAGAATGATGGTGAAATATGTTGGAAAAAGAAATCAATATTCTTTGAACTTAAATATTGGAAGGACCTACATGTTCGACATGTTCTTGATGTAATGCACATTGAAAAAAATGTTTGTGAAAGTCTCATCGGTACTTTACTTGACATTCCAGGAAAAACAAAGGATGGAGTCACGGCAAGATTAGACCTTCTAGAAATGAATATAAGGACTGAATTGGCACCAAGGGTTGGGGAGAGAAGAACATTTTTGCCTGCTGCTTGTTACACTCTAAGTAAAGATGAGAAAAGGAGTATTTGCAAATCTTTAGCGGGAATGAAGGTCCCTGAAGGTTACTCATCTAATGTTAAAAACCTTGTCTCGATGACGGATTTGAAACTTGTTGGTCTTAAGTCACATGACTATCACACTTTAATGCAACAATTACTTCCCGTAGCCATTCGTGGTGTCTTGCCAAAACATGTCAGAGATACTATCACTCGGTTGTGTTTCTTCTTCAATATGCTATACAGCAAAGTAATAGACGTTTTAAAGTTGGATAACTTACAAAGAGAGATTGTGATGATATTGTGTTTACTTGAAAAGTATTTCCCCCCTTCATTTTTGATATAATGATACATTTAACTGTTCATCTTGTGCGGGAGGTCAAATTGTGTGGACCCATTTGGTATAGACATATGTACCCATTCGAAAGATACATGAAGATTTTGAAAGGGTACGTACGCAATCGCAATCGACCGGAAGGGTGCATAGCTGAATGTTATATTGCTGAAGAGGCTGTGGAATTTTGCTCAGAGTATCTATCTAATGTCCACACAATTGGGATACCATCAAGGCAATGTATAGGAGAACGTACTAAGCCTTTATCAGGAGCAGTAGTGCACTCCGCTAGGCATGATGAATTGCAGCAAGCACATCGTTACGTATTGGCGAATGATGATGAGATTGATCCTTATATCGAGTAAGAAAACTAACTTATCAGTACTTTCATTATACTTGAATATAATATTGTATTGATTTATTTATTTGAAATCATTCCATTAGGGCACACATGGTGGAGTTGAGAGCAAAATTTCCTCATAAAGCTAGGTCTAAAAGGTGGTTACAAGATGAGCATAACCGAACATTTATTAAATGGTTGCATGATAAGGTACATTCCAAACGTACTATCTATTATCATATATATACAATCTAGGTATCAGTATAATAAAATTTATATTTTATTATATTTATAAATATAGGTTGAACATGAGGTTGCGCATTCTACCTGTCAAATATCTGAAAGATTGAAGTGGTTAGCGCGCGGACCAAGCATGAAATTGTTAAAGTATTCTAGTTATTTGATTGATGAGGTTATTTACACTACAAAACAGCGTGATGATGTTCGCATTACTCAAAACTCTGGAGTCAGTTTAGTTGCAAGACAATGCAAGTCTCTAGTGCAAAGGATAAAATCCAATTGTGTCAGACATGGTTTTTTATGGAGTCATTGAAGAAATATGGTCACTCGATTATCACAAATTTCAAATTCCAATGTTTAAATGTATTTGGGTCGAGAATAATAATGGTATTAAAGTGGATGATCTTGGTTTCACATTGGTAAACTTAAAAAGAATTGGATTCAAATCAGATTCTTTTATCTTGGGAAGTCAAGCAAAGCAAGTATTTTACATTCAAGATCCGGAAGATCCTGTTTGGAGTATTGTACTTGCAACTCCTACTAGAGAGTCATTTGAATATGCAAGAGAGGATGAATTAGAAGACATTGCAATCCACTATCAATCTCTTACCAGAGGGTTACCAACAATGGATGTTGACGGAGTTGATGAAAAGGAACCATCATGCATTCGTGAAGATTGTGAAGGGATTTGGGTCGACAATGTTTAACCAAATAATAATTTGCTTTTGAAGACGTATTTGTAGACAATGATGTTATATATCTTGTTCAGATTTTATTTGGTTTTGATTACTAGCTTTTAAATCACTGGTTACCTGTAAGAAATCCTATTCAAGTATGTTCAAGTTTTCTATTCATTTTTCTGTTGGCGTCACTACTATATAGTTCTTGCTCATGTTGCTCTGGGTTAGCTGCTAAGATTCTTGCTCACTGATGATGGCTTCTGTTCCCTTTTTCTCTCATTATATCGGTATTTTGTCTACAAAAGTTGAAGAGACTAATCTAATTTAATTCTTTCTGTAAAATTGATTGGTATTGAGTGCAATGAGCCTTTAGCTTTTCTAAATTTCTGAACTAAAAGAATCCCCTCCTTTTTCATAGGGAGAGTTACTAAGGTCTTTGGGTGGTGCGAAAGCTTCAACTTCACTTTTGGGAGTTCCACTAGGACACAATTCCTCATTCCGGTAGGTCTCTGCTTTTGATCCTGGTTGAATTAGGGAGGCCGTCAAATAATGGTAGTATCACTCAAATCACGGAAACTAGATTTAGGTTAATCTTCACAGGTTTGACTTTTTTATAATCTTTGCAGATGTGTTGGATGCAGAAATGGTTAGACTTTCTTTTAACATTGCCAAATGTTGTTTTCTCAGTTGTATCCACTGAAACTGATAACAGAGTCCTTTATGTACAGTAATTGTTTTATTGTCTATCATGCACAAGTGAGAGTACTTAAAACCTCACTTTCTACTAAAACACTTTCAGCATTAACAAACTACTGGCCCATGTTGATTTGTTAAGCTTACAAGATAATATCTGAGTATCCGTGCTTTTACTTTGTTGTAGGCCTAAAAAATCTATTGTTGTAAATTTCAATTGCTAATGATAAATAGGATTCAATGACGGCGAAGAACAAACACAAAATCGTAGCTGCAACCACCAGCAATCAGGTAAGTTATAAATTTTCATTAGATATTAGAGAAGCTCTCATTGCAATTGTTCTAAAATCTATATTGATAATGATAGGCTTCAATGACAAATAAGGGAAAAGGAAAATCATCTCTACATCCACTGAGCAAATGGTGGACTCAGAAGAAACAGTAACAACAAGAATATCTAGAGGACGTACAAGTCTAGATAAGCTTGCTAGACATAGAGTGCAAGGAATTAGAAAGCCGGTGAGATTTAGCTAAACTTGGACTACCAGTAGGGAAGGCTGCGAGTGAGATGCAGAGTTACATCGGTTTGCTTGCAAGAGAGAAGGTGAAGATTACATACAAGACTTGGAGGCTAGTACCAAATGAAATTAAAGAATTAA